>JAEIFT010000534.1:0-177012 GCA_018904225.1 Lordiphosa mommai | reverse complement strand
GCCAACACTAAACAAGTAAGAAAGTCGGTCAAGCCCGACTGTAATATACTCTGTACCTGTTTGTATGTAACTGATAACTTTAAAGTGTGAGGTTTTTTCAAAATCTGGGGTGGCAACTCTTTCGACTATCGTTCATCTGGTTGAAAAACAATGTACGGGCTCGATAAGTAATGATGGGTAGAATTACTCTAGTACTTAACTCGTAAAATTATAAAATTTGTATATAATTTCCTATTAACATAAACATATCTATATTAGTCACGCGGGAATCTCGCGTGATTTCTGACCGCAGGCCATCTCAATTGCATCGCTCCTCCCATACTCGGTCTTTGCCTACTTACACAAATATCTATTGGAAAGAAGGGAGGGGCAACTGAAAGCGGCGCAGACCAGTAAGCTATGCCCTCTCGCTCTCTCTTTCTCGTAAGTGGCTGCGGGTGTTGTTGTTGTCGTTGCATTAAATTTTCTTTTACACATAGCGCCACTATTGTTCATCTGATCGGAAAACGATGTATGGGGGCTTGATAAGAAATGATGAGTAGAATATATGTCTAAAAGGTTCGAACAACCTAACTCCAAAATTGTGGAAGATATTCAGTTTTTTTTAATTTGCGGGGAGGCAGGGGGCGTGGCAAAAAATCAAAACTAAACTTGATCTGCCTGCAAGTAGAAGAAATATATGTTCCATACACTTCAAACCTCTATCTCTTACCATCTCTGAGATCTCTTCGTTCATACGGACAGACGGACAGACGGACGGACAGACGGACATGGCTATATCGACTCGGCTGTTGATGCTGATCAAGAATATATATACTTTATGGGGTCGGAGATGCTTCCTTCTGGCTGTTACATACATTTGCACAAACCCAATATACTCTGTGTACCTTCGGCACAGAGTATAATAACTCAATATGTACATTAGGGCGGGTCGATTTATTTTTTGAATAGGCGTATAGCAGAATCGCAATCTATGGACAATTCTAAGAACATTTGCCCAAGAAACCATAGGTCTAAAATAAAAACTTAGCCGCCGCATTTCAACCTTTAGGTTCATAAATAACACAGGCCAAAAAAATGACCAACATTGTGTTGTCCAGCCTTGCTGGTATATAAATATGACAAAGTTATCTGCCCAGATTCCAAAACTGGCTTCGGTTAAGCTCCATCGGTTGTTGGTCGCAAGATTTGGCGGAAAAACAAATTTAATGCTCTTTTTTCTTAATATTGGCCCTACTTGGCATTAATTTCTGAACTTGTGGAGTCTATACGACAGATTACATATCAATGGAAAATAATTATAGCCGATAGGGTCAGAATTGGACCTAAAAACCAGACTATTCACGATTTATAGTAATATTTTAAAACAAATAATTTACTTTAGGCCAGTATAAGGGACCATACGAAATAGTAAGCATAGACGATAGAAATAACTGTACATTAGCAGATAAAAAGAAAAGATTTAAAATCCATAAGGATAGGTTAAAAGTTTGCACATAAAAATGGAATATATAAAAAAAAAATATATATATATATAATTAATAATTAAAATAAAATTACTTATAAATGATAATGATCAAATATATTTTGAAGAATAATTCCATTATTCTTTTTAAAGGGGGAGTGTAGTATGCATGCATTAGAGACATCATAGCATGTACTCACTGTACACATACCTCTACTTAAATACGAAGTTGCGATAAGAAGAAATATATTTACTTGCATTTATAAAACATATTATATACATATGTCTGTACACACATATAAGTACTATAGGCAGCCAGCCCTACGCTGAGTATGCATTTCTCATTAGCCCGACGCTGCCGCTCAAACTGTAATTTTAGCCTATTGTTTATATGTATGTAAAAGCACCGCATGAGAGCGGCCGCTCCAACTTATTTACTGGTACACATATATATCTATAAGCGCAGCCAAACTTTATGTATTTAGGTCTAAGACTTTTGATTTAAAGAATAAAGAATCATTCATATTTGCCTGGCCTCACGGGCAAGTACCAAAACAAAACTGGACCTTCGTTTTAATTGACTAAAGAACCGACTGGCCAATATCTTTTCACTACAGTACATTGTGGCTTTCGAGAAGGCCTAGTCCACATATGCTCAACAATGTGAGATGGTCGCTTTTCCCTCATCCTCATTTTCCCTCTTCCATCACTTCTCGTCCTGCATAGTTTTTGAAAGTTTATAATTTGCGCCGCAGGTGAAAAAAATTAAACAAAAAAACGCGCGATTTTTGTTTAATTTTTCTCTCCTGCGGCGCAAAGCTCAAAATTTGTTGACTATGTCTATGGTGCACTCATTACATTAAAAAATCTACACAGGACAACAAGAAGAAGAAAGCTGAGGAGGACTATATTTGTACGTCAATCACATTAGCATTAATTTTACAGCGACCATCTCACATTGTTAAAGTATACCTAATATTGGTGGTGCGGAAAAGAGTTTAGAGAAGAAGTCGAGATCAAAATGTTCAGTAAATTTATTAATCATTGATTTTTGTTTTATAAATATAACCTCTAGTTGGTGGAAGGGAAAAGAGTTTATAACAGTTTAAAAAAAATTTCAGGCACAATTTTTGTGAAACTGATGCCTATATTCCGAAAGCATACGTGATTTAAACCCTTTTTACATGAGAAAACTGCAAACTTTAAAATTCAATTAAAACAAGTAAGAAAGTGGGTCGACTATCGTTCATCTGGTTGGAAATCGATGTAAGGGGGCTCGATAAGCAATGATGAGTAGAATTACCCTAGTACATAACTCGTAAGATTATAAAATTTGTATATAATTTCCTATTAACATAAACGTATCTATTACTACGTTTATACGCACAAAATTTTTCATGATAAATGCCCATAAAAGTATGCAAACTTTATTTGATCTCATAATTATCTATTTGATCGAGTCGGTTATGGTAGCGTCACACTTAATTTACACTGGGCATTCGCTCAAATTGTTCTACAAAATAAATTAGTGTTAAGGCAAATATTTAAGAAAAATGTTCCATAATTATTCCTATTCATGAATATAGCATACTTTGAAGGGCATTTATCATGATCAATTTTGTGCGTATAAACAAGGTATATATATTAGTCACGCGTGATTTCTGACCGCAGGTCATCTCAATTGCATCGCTCCTCTCATACTTGTTCTTTGCCTACTTACACAAATATCTATGGGAAAGAAGGTAGGGGGAAACTGAGAGCGGCGCAGTCCAATTAGCTACTGACGTCAAGCAAGGTCCAATTGAGAAATTACCAGTTAGCTATTGCCTTCTCGCTCTCTCTTTCTCGTAAGTTCTTCCAATCGCTGCGGTGTTGTTGTTGTCCCCCTACTTAAGCGCCGGATATTTATGAAATCAAATGTTTGGTGCGCCTTGGTGGGATTTTCCGGGGGATTACACGAAACGACAAGGCTGGAAATTCGTGCGTGGGTGGTGGTGTGAGTGTTGTTTGTTTCCCTGCCACATGTTTGCTATTTGCATTTGCCTTTTCCTTTCTTTTTGTTTTTCTTCTTCTTGTTTCAACTTGTACTTTTTAATTTTTTCATATCCTGCAGCCTTTTTGTGTGCCGCTTTCCTCTCTCGGAAGTTGCTTCCTCGATACTTGGCGTGTTCATGTTTCCGTTTCGCAACTTTTTGCCCCAAACATGTTTTCTAGGGAAAAGCGAAGTCAACTAAGTGAAACGTCAGGCATCCTGGCTTTCAATGTTCTATTGAAAATGCCTTAAAAAAAATTGCAGCAAATGTTTTAATTTGCTGCAATTTGCCTGCAAACACAAAACTTCGTATAATCGTATAATACACAATGGCCAAAAAAGCAGGCTAAAGAAATTAATGTTTGCCGCAAAAGTTGGTCGCACCGCAGAAACCGCGTGTGCTAAATGAGCCAATAAGAATGGCAAACCAGTCCCCAGTCCCAGTCCAATGTCCCCCTAATGTCGGCAGGAGAAGTTGTGTTGTGAGTCGCTGAAGTGAAAGTGGAAGCGCCAAACGGGCGCTGATAAGACGGGCCCCTTCCCTCCCCACCGCAAACCGTACAAATAATGCGGGCTTGCGGATTTTCTTCTTGTTTTTTCCAGGCAAAGCTAACTTCGACTGTGCCGAAGTTTTAATACACTTGAAAAACTTTACTCCAACTGATTTAACCAGTAAAATATATATAGGATACTAGCATATAACCCGGCGCGCTTCGCTTCGCCACCATCAGTATAGCCGCCAAAATAATGAAAAAAACGTTGGCAATGATACCACCCCCGCCCCCATTTTCCGACCATCAGAAATGAGAAAATTATTTTCCACCTACTTGGCCCGTTAAGCGTACAAACGCTAAAACCACCCCCGTCACCCATTATCCGACCTTGAGGGTGAGTAAGCGAAAAGCTAAAAACTTTATCCTATTTAATTGGCCCATAGAGCTTTCAAACCAAATTTAATACATCTCGGCTAAAAACCCACCCCGCACACATAATCCGACCTTTGCAGTGAACTTCCCGAAATAAAAAAACACGTGTTTCCATTTATTCTGACCCTAGATCTTACAAAACGAATTTTATTCAGATCGGCTCACAAATAGCCATTGTCACTGAACCGAAATACGCCCACCATTATTCTTGCCTGTGGGCAGAAATTCTAACGCCGAGAAATCAAATGTATAATTATTTTCTATAATGTGTTCACAAACCGATTTTGAAGCCAACCGGATTAAAAATAGGTTTTACCATATTCATGCATTCTATCCTTACAAACCGAGTTTGAAGTCAATCGGATGAAAAATAGTGTTTTCCATATAGAATTTTTCCGGCCATTTTCCTTGTGGGTGGATTTTCCTCCAACAAAAAATCACATGCCTAATTATTTAGCAAACTACCCTTACAAACCGAGTTTGAAGCCAAACGGATGAAAAATAGTTTTTTCCATATGGAATTTTCCGGGAATTTCCCGACTTTTCGGGCCCAATTTCCAACATCGGAAAATCTTATGTCTAATTATTTTGCTTACCATCCCCACAAACCGAGTTTGAAGTCAATCGGATGAAAAATAGTTTTTTTCGGGCGCATTTTTCCAACATCAAAAAATCTTATGTCTAATTATTTTGCATACTATCCTTACAAACCGAGTTTGAAGTCAATCGGATCAAAAATAGTTTTTCATATAGAATTTTCCGGGTATTTTTCTATGTGGGCGGATTTTCCAACATTTGAAAATCTCATGTCCAATTACTTAGCATATTACCCTTACAAACCGAGTTTGAAGCCAAACGGATGAAAAATAGTTTTTTCCATATAGAATTTTCCGGGAATTTCCCGACTTTTTCGGGCGCATTTTCCAACATCGGAAAATCTTATGTCTAATTATTTTGCTTACCATCCCCACAAACCGAGTTTGAAGTCAATCGGATGAAAAATAGTTTTTTCCATGAAGAATTTTCCGGCTATTTTCCTTGTGGGTGGATTTTCCACAATCGAAAAATCACATAACTAATTATTTAGCATACTATCCTTACAAACCGAATTTGAAGCCAATCGGATGAAAAACAGTTTTTTCCATATGGAATTTTCCGGGAATTTCCCGACTTTTCGGGCGCATTTTCCAACATCGGAAAATCTTATGTCTAATTATTTTGCTTACCATCCCCACAAACCGAGTTTGAAGTCAATCGGATGAAAAATAGTTTTTTCCATGAAGAATTTTCCGGCTATTTTCCTTGTGGGTGGATTTTTCACAATCGAAAAATCACATGTCTAATTATTTAGCATACTATCCTTACAAACCGAATTTGAAGCCAATCGGATGGAAAACAGTTTTTTCCATATGGAATTTTCCGGAAATTTCCCGACTTTTCGAGCGCATTTTCCAACATCGGAAAATCTTATGTCTAATTATTTTGCATACTATCCTTACAAACCGAGTTTGAAGTCAATCGGATCAAAAATAGTTTTTCATATAGAATTTTCCGGGTATTTTCTTTGTGGGCGGATTTTCCACCAACAAAAATCACATGCCTAATTATTTAGCAAACTACCCTTACAAACCGAGTTTGAAGCCAAACGGATGAAAAATAGTTTTTCCATATGGAATTTTCCGGGAATTTCCCGACATTTCGGGCGCATTTTCCAACATCGGAAAATCTTATGTCTAATTATTTTGCTTACCATCCCCACAAACCGAGTTTGAAGTCAATCGGATGAAAAATAGTTTTTTCCATGAAGAATTTTCCGGCTATTTTCCTTGTGGGTGGATTTTTCACAATCGAAAAATCACTTGTCTAATTATTTAGCATACTATCCTTACAAACCGAGTTTGAAGTCAATCGGATGAAAAAGATTGTTTTCCATATAGAATTTTCCGGCCATTTTCCTTGTGGGTGGATTTTCCACAATCAAAAAATCACATGTCCAATTATTTTGCATACTATGCTTGCAAACCGAACTTGAAGAAAATCGGATGAAAAATAGATTTTTCCATATAGAATTTTCCAGGAATTTCCCGACTTTTCGGGCAGATTTTCCATTATTTGAAAATCTCATGACCAATTATTTAGCATAGTATCTTTACAAACCGAGTTTGAAGCCAATTGGATGAAAAATAGTTATTTCCATATAGAATTTTCCGGGAATTTCCCGACTTTTCGTACGGATTTTCCAAAATCAGAAAATCTTATGTCTAATTATTTTGCATACTGTCCTTGGAAACCGAGTTTGAAGTCAATCGGATGAAAAATAGTTTTTTCCATGAAGAATTTTCCGGCTGTTTTCCTTGTGGGTGGATTTTCCACAATCGAAAAATCACATATCTAATTATTTAGCATACTATCCTTACAAACCGAATTTGAAACCAATCGGATGAAAAACAGTTTTTTCCATCTGGAATTTTCCGGGAATTTCCCGACTTTTCGGGCGCATTTTCCAACATCGGAAAATCTTATTTATAATTATTTTGCATACTATCCTTACAAACCGAGTTTGAAGTCAATCGGATCAAAAATAGTTTTTCTTATAGAATTTTCCGGGTATTTTCTTTGTGGGCGGATTTTCCAACATTTGGAAATCCATGTCCAATTCTACTACTACCCTTACAAACCGGTTTGAAGCCAAACGGAGAAAAATAGTTTTCCATAGGATTTTCGAGAATTTCCCGTCTTTCGGGCAGATTTTCCATCTCGGAAAATCTCAGTCTGTATTCTGCTTACACCTCACAAACCGAGTTTGAAGTCAATCGGATGAAAAATAGTTTTCAGGAAGAATTTTCGCCTTTTCCTTGTGGGCGGATTTTTCCAAAATCTGGGAAACAGGTGTCCAATTATTTCTACAACAAACCAAATTTCAAGTCAATCGGATGAAAAACAAAATTTTCCCCATAGTAGCTTTTCCGGGAGTTTTCCACCCCTTAGGGGTGGAATTTTCCAAAACCCCGCCTTAGTGCTCACTTTCAACTCATAAGGAAACTTCTGTGAAAATTTCAGCTTTCTATGTCTTACCGTTCAGGCTCTACGTTGATTGCCAATCAGTGAATCAGTGAATCAGTGAGTCAGTCAGTCAGTCAGTCAGGACAAATTCTTTTATATATAGAGAAGATAGATATCAGATATTAAAAAATTTTAAATCATTGATAATAAAAATAGGATACCATAAAAAAACTTTTCTTAGTAAAACACATTTTCCGACCGATCGGTTCTATGGCAGCTATATGCTATAGTCATTCGATTTTTATAAATTTTTTAAAAAATTTTTAAAAGTATATAAAACTAATATCTACCAAGATTGGTGACGATACGATGGAAAACAAAAAAGTTTTTCTCACTAGAACTTGGTTTTTTGACCGACCGTTTCTATGGCAGCTATATGCTATAGTGCTCCGATTTTGATAAATTTTTTCACAATTATGTGGAAGCAAATAAAAATAACATACACCTAGATTTGTGCCGCTACGATGGAAAACAACAAAGTTTTTCTAACTAGAACTAGTTCTTAGACCGATCGTTCCTATGGCAGCTATATGATATAGTCATCCGATCCGGCCGGTTCCGACATATTAGTTGCGTGCAGTAAAAAGAAGACTCTGTGCAAAGTTTCAGCTCGATAGCTTTAAAACTGAGAGACTAGTTCGCGTAGAAACAGACAGATTTGATAGTCACTCGACTGCTGGCAGCCCAAGGGACAAGTTCTCCCTTGCTGCATTTTATTTTCTTTTCTTTTTCATCAAATTATTTGCAAAGGTTTTAAGAGGGTGCTCTTTGGGCTACCTTGGGAAACCGAAACATTTTTCATAATTTTTTTTTTTCTTCAGAAAACTTTCGGCTGTTGTGTTTAGAAATGCTGGGGAAACCGATGAAGATTTCCAATAAATATTACTTTATTTTATTTTTAATAATCATGATTATATTTGCAGGTATTCATTACAAAGCAAATGGCTGATACTCAAAATGTGCAGCAGCGTCTTTTGTCCCACATATGTTAATATTAGTTGAATCTTTTATGACAAGGGAATAACGTAAGCAAAAATCAATGGATTTTCATATTTGGTTTAAGCGCAAGTCAAGACTGTTTTATTCTCCATCTTAATTAGTTAATAACTTGTTGTGATTTCTAGTTGGTAGCACAGCTAAATCAGCGTTTAATCTTCGTTGTCCGAGTACCATGACAAACGCTCCTCATAGAAACGTATGACCATTTGTGGAATTTTAACATTAGCCACTGTCGATGGCACCATTTCGGCCTGATCAACTCCTTTGAATTGTATTAGGAATGTCAAGCGACAATTATTATCGGAGGCACCCAATATCTTATCAGCCTCCAGACCACGATCAAAACCAGTGCTGGCCGTGGACTGAGAATCTGTACTATCCAGATCCAGTTCGGAACGTTTAGATTTGCCGCCAGTTGGCTCTTCGGATTTGCGTTTAGTACCACCGCTGCTGGCTGTGGTGCTAGTGCGTCCCGTTTCCTTAGAGTTGGCACTGCTGCCAGGTCGATCCTTTTAGCCGAGGAAGCATTGGCCTCATCCTTGCGACTCAGCTCATATTGCTGTATTAAATCTTGACAATCGAGATTGCTTTCCGGTTCCCAGGTGTTATCGGTTTCGGCATAATTTTTAAGTAAAATTGTTGTTTTATTTTCAAAGCCATTTTTCTCACTTTGCAGCATTTTCCAGCCATTTTTCATTCTTTTGTGCATTTTCTAGCCATTTTCCTCACTTTGCTGGATTTTGCAGCCATATTTCTCGAGCATCTAGGGCGGTATATCGATGATTTGGTCACAAATATTTCCCTAGAGCTTGTCAATGATCTTTGCAAATAAAAAATGTAAGAAAATAAACAGGAAATTGAAAAGTGTTTTGTAGAAGGGGAATATTTTTAAATAAATATACATACACCTCCGAAGTCTATCTTTATATCGCTCCACTTTAAGAGTTTTCAAATATTTTCTTTTCAACATCATCACTTATTTCTTTATCAATATCTTACACACAACCGGCAAGCGGCATACACATCGAGGCAGCTATCCCGGGGTGCGATCAAGGTGAAAAAATCAATTTCATTGGTAAGCCTTTTGACAAATTTCACTGGAAAATAGGAAATCACTCAATTGAGTAAAGGATAAAATCGTGTGGGATCTACAAAGGGAAAAATTATATAAAATAAAAGTTTGTGCTCAACAAATCTTTCTTTCCTACTCACGCCTCGCTAAGCTTGGAGTGCAATTTAGCGCCGTCACCATCCCTTGGTTGAGTGATTTTCTCACACGTTTTCAAGCCATTTCTTTTGTGATGCCCATTAATTAATATTAAATAATTGATTATAATGTGGGAATGGGTCTGGCATCCCTACTCCGACATGCCTTGCCAGATCAGCTAACCGCCAGAGAGTATTAGTTTGTGTCGTGAATCTAAGACGAGAGGTTCTGCCGCTGCTCAAAAGACGTAAAGACGACTAAGACTTAAAACTAAGAAGAAACATTAAAGACTAAAGTTATAAAATAAGTTTACTTAATCTACCGTATCGTTATATTCATCATTTCTTTTTTGCTTTAATATTAAATAAATATCAACTTAAACTAAACAACTGGGATTTTCTGACTAATTGCAACCTAAATCCCACAAATATGGGGGCTCAACCTACGAGAAGCTGAATGAATGTGAAAAACGTCGAAAAAAGTTAATTAAAGTGATTAGAAGAAAGTGTTAAAAGACAATTTGCAGAGACGCCTGCAAATATTAGACGCTTAAGGCCTATTCTCATTTCTATTTTGTACACAGTGTATAAGGCTGATCTTCCCACCCTCGACATCAGAGGTTCACTTAATGCCAAATATGCGCATAACACGGGGTTTCTGGCTACAAGTACCAGCTCCAGGTCTGCTGACATTTATAGATGAATTTGAATGTTCGGCCTACTGCTAGAATATAGGCGCTAATGCTACTTTTTCACTTCGCAAATAGCATCTCAGCTCACCCTGGACGGGTTAAGATTGCTCATGCTAGGTGTTACACTTGGCAGAAGGGTCACCTGTGGGCATCATGTTAGCCGGGTCTGTGGCTCTGCCCGCTTCAAACTTAGGAAGATGGATTGCAATCTCCGGCCGGAGAGCGGCCTTTCCTTCCTACGCTTAACCGGGGCATTACGTGTTGGGGGAACGTTTGCTATCCCACACTAATCATCTGGCCACGCAGAAATCGAAGGCTCCTAAGGCTTCATCCGCCAGACCTGCGAATCTTTGGACAGGCACCTCGGGGTCGCCAAATTAAAATAATTTCTTATTTTTTTTATCAACCAGCTTGAAAGCAAACAACTAATATAAAGAAAACGAGGAAGTAAACTTACTAACCACTAGAACTAGTTTTTTGACCGACCCTTTATATGGCAGCTATATGATATAGTCATCCGATTTTGATACATTTTTTCACAATTATGTGGAAGCATATAAAACTAACATACACCAAGATTTGTGCCGCTACGATGGAAAACAACAAAGTTTTTCTAACTAGAACTAGTTCTTAGACCGATCGTTCCTATGGCAGCTATATGATATAGTCATCCGATCCGGCCGGTTCCGACATATTAGTTGCGTGCAGTAAAAAGAAGACTCTGTGCAAAATTTCAGATCGATAGCTTTAAAACTGAGAGACTAGTTCGCGTAGAAACAGACAGACGGACAGACGGTCAGACGGAATTGAACTCAGCTCGTCGTCCTGATCAAGAATATATATAGTTTATGTGGTCGGAAATGAATATTTCTATGCGTTACAAACTTCTGGGCAAAATTAATATACACTTTTCAAGTGTATAAAAAGGTTTTCTCACTAGAACTTGTTTGTTAGCTATATGCTATATGCTATAGTGATCCGATTTTGAAACATTTCTTAGACCGATCGTTCCTATGGCAGCTATATGATATAGTCATCCGATCCGGCCGGTTCCGACATATTAGTTGCGTGCAGTAAAAAGAAGACTCTGTGCAAAATTTCAGCTCGATAGCTTTAAAACTGAGAGACTAGTTCGCGTAGAAAAAGACAGACGGACAGACAGACAGACGGACGGACGGACGGATAAATTCAGAAATTCATGCCTATTGTGGCCACAAGAAATTCGAGAGGGCAAAATTTACAAGAAATCCGTTTTTCCGTCATATCGTGGAAACAGGAGCTAATGGAACGAAACCGATGATGCAGTTTTGTTCAGTGCACATAAATGAATCATAATTTTTGATCAGCAAGACTGCACCTCACAAAGTTGGTCATTTTGTTGCCCTGTGTAATATATATATATATATGTTATAACTTATAATTAGACATCGGATTTTATGCACTTTTTTAAATGAAGACAGATTGAAGTGAAAATTTGGATTTATACTAATAAAAGTGTCTACTTTTTATTAAAAACTGCATATCCAATTTCAGTTTTTTTTGCATATTTTGCATATGCAAAATTAAATATTGCAAAAAAAAAAAAATATGCAAATATGCAAAACAATATGCAAAATATTTTTAATAGCTTAACTTTGTAGTTGACCATAGAATTTTGACTTAAATTGTTTTTAGACACTTGTAAAGTATATATATTTTTTCAAATGTTTGGAAAACATTAAAATTCTCATATCCGACCCCAAAACTATACATTTTCTTTATCAGGACGACGTGCTTAGTGGATTGGGCTTTCTCGTCCCTTTTTTTCTACCGGGACTAAAACCGGAAACGTATACCGAAAAGAACCGATTTAAACTGAGAACCGAAACCGAAAGTGCCAGAAAATGTATGTAACAGCCAGAAGCATTTCCGACCCTATAAAGTGTATAAATTCATGATCACTGTTTGTGTATGTGTTTCTACAGACAGTACATAAACTGCCTGTAATTGACTTTGTAAGTAAGTGTAGGAAGCTGGGATGCATACAGTACATAAACTGTTTGCAAGTGGTCGTAGCAACTAGAACTTGAACCAGTTGGACTCCGGAGAGGGTTTTCTTCGTTGCGCACTATTAAGATTCTAAAGACACAGCGACAGATTCTTTGCTGGGTGCGATGGAAGAAATGAGTAACAGTTTATTGTTGTACTGAGACTAATTTTATTGATCAAACTTACTGCTATTTATATCAAAAACAATGGGTCAAAATTGCTTATAGTTAATTACTGATTATTGTTACAATTGGTGAAAGTGTTGATTTAGAGAAATTATTGTGTGGAGAAATTTAGGTAATTGTAATGGTAAGCAATTCTACAAGTTGCTTGCTCTGTGAGTGACAATTGCAGTGTCAGCAAGAAATTCTACTGACAATTTGGCTCATTGCATATGCATTAAATCTGACTCAGCGGTGTCGCTAAATGTTCTGACCTGCCTTAATGTTTCTGTTTCGTATATTTGTGTTTAATTATTACATAATTAATAAATGTATTTATTACAATTAAATAGCTGCGACCGAACATTCCCCCGGCCGTCGAACAGTTGTTCAACCATCGCTTACGTTTAATGTAAATCGGCGTGGAGTGGGTGTAGGCATTGATGATTCGCAGACTTCCTCTGCAGTGGTTGTGGTAGTCCTGGGTTTCCATACCAGATGTCTGTTCCGGATGGCATAGGGGATGATTAGTAAAATTGACATCACTAGAGCAATATAAGCAGCGATATGATGGTGCTGCACCGTGTCGAGCTGTTCTGGTAGATTTTGAGATTTGACTTCTGCTAGTTGTTGTTGTAGATCGTCAAGCTCCGCATAGCCTGGCTCTGTTGGGCGAGGGTTTGGTTCCAATATTGGAATTTTAGATATGTCAGGCTGGCTGATGTCGCCAAAGCGAGCAAATGTCGTTGTTACTTCACTGATTGTGGTACCAAAGGTGCTGATACTAATTTCTGTATTGCGAGCCGTGCATCCAGAGGCCAGTGATAGGCGGCCAGTTCCCATAAGTCGTATAGTTGATGGAATTCCGTTGCAGACTGCCTGAAGTTCCAATGCTGAGTTTGTTGCAAAGATCCAGGTGTTCGGGTTATGGGTTTTAGACCAGATCATTTTTGTTGTTGTGTCTTGTATGGCACATTGTATTTGATTTGTTGTTAAACAGTTGAAATTCGCAACGACTGTCGACATTAAATACGGCCTGCTGATCAAAGCAGATGTATTCGTTATGAGGTAGTGTGAGACAGCGTCGCAGATCATCTGGAGTAAGCCCCATGAACTGATCTCTATGCTTGTTGACTGCTATTATTGGAGTTTATAGTTCAAATAAGCTCCAATCGGCTCTCATGATTCTGTATAGTTGAATTGCATTTGCCGTAGTAACTGGCAGCATTTGATCAGGTGGCAGATGATCCCGAATTTGATCAAGTTGCTCTTTTAATTGTTCAAGAGACACAAGTATTGGACTTATTGTGTGGTGGCGGATGCCGGTTATCACATCTAGAATTTCTGATTGCATACGTTGCAGACTCGCTGACCAGGTCAGACGTGTTTTTCTTGTGCTCCGCTATAAAACAGTCTAAAAGTGTTTTTTAAAAAAAGTGAATAAATAAATCACCTACCTACCGCGACAAAGACGCTAGTGGGCATACATAGGCACTTGTGCTTATGATGTCCAATAATAACTAATAGTTTAAATTTAATTTAATTAAATTAACTAAATGACAACGTGTAGAAATACAAAAAGTGCAATTGGTAAAATTACCAACAACACCATGAGTCAGAGAGACCTCAATGTTCAACTGCAACAACAGCAAGACGAGCGCCGACTTTCTGTCCAGCGCAACAATGCTTACTTTGCAATAGTTTCCCCAGAGCCCACCAGCACGCTAAAATCAACTAATAATGCAAACGTAAGCTCCTTACTACCACTCCGACTTGGAGTGCCCAATGCGCCTCCTCTCCCCTCAACCCGCACTGATCACCGTTTCATCAAGTGCAACAACAAGTACGGTAACTCTTACTACCGCTCAATCAACATCAACCAGCACAACAACAAGTATGAAGACTGCAGCGAGTTTCCAATAATGTCAACGCAGCACGCACTTCCACTAACACATACCCAAGGTACCGCCACACCAACAACCCGCTCATATGTGCAGACTGGCATCGATCGGTATGTACAAATAAACAAACGAAAATTAAGCCCACAAAACAAAAAAAGCGGCAACACCCCGAAAATCAACAAGACAAGAGATAAGCCTATGGACAAAGATCCCCTCTCTGGAAATAGGTTCCAAATTCTTGGTCAACAGCTTGACGCTGAGAGCAATAAAGTGGCTCCACAAGTCACAAAACTAAAGCCACCACCAATCTACATAAGGGACAACAATTGTGCAGCCCTAGTAACAAAACTTGTCCCGCTAATAGGCAATAATAACTTCTATGTAACATCCGTCAGCAAAGGAAATATTCGTGAAACAAAGCTCCAAGTTAATACTGAGGAAAATTATCGCGCAGTCGATAAATACTTAAGAGAAGATAATAAAAGCTTCTACACTTACCAACTCAAAAGTAGCAAAGGCCTACAAGTCGTTATCAAAGGCATTGAATCAAGTGTACCATCAGAGGAAGTTGGTTTTGCCTTGGTTGAACAGGGTTATAAGGTAAAATCCGTAATAAACCTTATGAACAGGGACAAGAAACCTCAACCACTATTCAAAGTGGAACTAAGCCCGGAAGACAAAGCTCCCAAAAAAAACGAGGTGCACCCAATTTACAAACTACAGTCCAGTGCAATGCACCAACTGCCAAGAATTTGGGCACACTAAAGCCTACTGTGCTTTGCGATCAGTTTGTGTTGCATGCGGAGAGCTTCACGAAACTGCTTCGTGCCCTGCAAACAAGGAGGATCCGACCGCGAAAAAGTGTAGCAACTGTGGAGGTAACCACACTGCAAACTACAGAGGCTGCCAAGTCTACAAAGATCTGAAGAGCAGGATTAATACACGCATAGAAACAGCCCGTTCGTATGGAAACGTAAATCTGTTTACACCCTCAAACTCGACACCGGGTGTTTTCTTCACCAAAGCTAGATCGTCATTTGCCCCAACAAGCACCACCCAAGGCGTTTCCTTTGCAAGCGCCCTCAAACTCGGAACAGATAGATCCGCACCCACAACTAATATTACACACGAAGCACAAACACAGCCTACTCTGCAAATTGAACAAAACCAAGCGGAACAATCATCAATCTTTAGTAAACTAGAAACAATGTTTCTCTCGTTGCAGCAAACTCTGAAAGATTTTATTGTATATACGCAAAACGCAATGCAAGAACAAAAGAGAAATCAAGGCATTCTCATTCAAATGCTCGCTGCGCAACAATCAAAACAGAGTTCCTCCTAAAAATTTCTCTCTGGAATGCAAATGGCATTTCTCGCCACAAACTGGAGCTTTTAAAGTTCCTACAGGACAATGATATCGACATAATGCTGCTTGCAGAAACTCATCTTACGGAAAGATACAATTTTTCAATTATCGGGGTATGCCTTTTACGGCACAAATCACCCAGAAACCGCATTAAACATTACCAACTACCTGGATTTGCGGAAAACTACATGCAAGCTACATCGATATGCGTGGCATCTAAGCGAGGAAATATTACTGTGTCGGCAGTTTATTGTCCCCCACGTTTCGCAATATCGGAAAATCAATTTATAGACTTCTTCAATACACTGGGTCAACGCTTCCTAGCTGCAGGTGACTATAATTCCAAACATCCCCACTGGGGCTCTAGACTAACTAACCCCAAAGGAAAGCAACTATACAACGCACTCACGCGAGCATCAAACAAACTCGACTATGTATCACCGGGTAGGCCTACATATTGGCCAGCAGATCCAAAAAAAATGCCCGACCTTATAGACTTCGCCATAACAAGAAAAATTCCACGTAACTTGGTTACTGCTGAAGCATTAGCAGATTTGTCGTCAGACCATTCCCCAATTATTTTTACCCTTCTGGAGAGCCCTCTGATCATCGAATATCCTCGGCGCCTGACATCCCACAAGACGAACTGGCTTAAATACAAAAAAATATATTAGCAGTCACATCGAACTGAGCCCAACCATCAACAGCGAAGAAGACATCGAAAATTCCGTCCAAACACTTAACTCCATCATTACAGCTGCAGCTTATCACTCGAACCCTCAAACAGCAAAAACAACAACATCGAAGGAAGGTAGTAGATTAACCAACAGCTACATAGAGCGGCTCGTCACTGAGAAACGCCGTGCAAGAAGAGAATGGCAGAGCAATAGGTCACCTGCTGCAAAGAATCGCCTGAGAGAAGCAGAACGCAAACTTAGCAGAGCCCTCGAAACTGAAGAACAAAAAGCCCAAAGGCGTTACATAGATAAGTTGTCGCCTACAAGCACAAAATTTCCTTTATGGAGAGCACACGAGAGCATAAAGCCACCTGCAAAGATAGACACGCCTTTGAGGGATGAGAGAGGAAGATGGGCCCGTAGTGACGAAGAAAAGGCAAAATGTATTTGCACTTCACCTTAAAAAATGTTTTCATGCCTAATCCACCAACAAATGGATTTTGCACTCCCATCAATTTCAACTGCCGCACAAGCTGACCCAATCAAAGTTCACTCGTCTGAAATAAGAAACCTAATAAGAGAACTTAATCCGAGAAAAGCACCAGGACATGATCTCATTACGCCAAAAATGATTATGGAACTTCCAATTCCAGCCATTAACTATATCTCCAGACTTTTCAATGCTGTTCTGCGATGTGGATACTTTCCAAATAACTGGAAAAAGTCCACAATCATAATGATTCACAAACTAGGAAAGGATAAAACACAAGCGTCGTCTTATAGACCCATTAGTCTGCTACCTTGTTTATCAAAATTATTCGAGAAGATCTTACTCCGCAAAATTGATTCTCATGCACAAAATATCATTCCATCTCACCAATTTGGGTTCCGGGCAAAACACGGGACCATTGAACAAGTCAACCGCCTAACTTCAGATATTCGGACGGCGTTTGAGCACCACGAATACTGCTCCGCAATTTTCCTAGATGTTGCCCAAGAATTTGACCGTGTCTGGCTGGAAGGTCTTATCTTCAAAATTAAGACACTGCTTCCGCCGAACACATAAACTCCTCGAATGCTACGTCAGTAACAGAGTATTTTCTATACGTCATAACGAGTACACTACGCAAGAGTTCACCATTGGAGCCGGAGTGCCACAGGGTAGCGTTCTTGGCCCTTTTCTTTATGTATTATACACTGCTGACATCCCAACAGACCCCGACTTACAATATCCACATTTGCGGATGATACGGCAATTCTAAGCAGATCACGATGTCCAATTAACGCAACAAGACTTTTGGCAAGCCACCTAGCTGAAGTAGAAGAGTGGCTGCCCAATTGGCGCATAAGGATTAACGAGCAAAAGTGTAAACATGTCACGTTCACATTCAACAGAAGCACCTGTCCCCCACTATACCTAAACGGGACCTTGATCCCACAATCAAGTGATGTTGTATACCTCGGTATTCACCTTGACAGAAGGCTAACTTGGCGCAAACACATAGATTCGAAAAAACTTCAAATAAAGCTGAAGGCCAATAGCCTCCACTGGCTTATTAACTCCCGTTCCCCATTAAAACTGGAATATAAAGTCTTACTGTATAAAACCATCATAAAGCCTGTTTGGACGTACGGCTCCCAGCTATGGGGAAATGCCTGTGCGAGCAGCGTGGAAATCCTCCAAAGAGCACAATCACGAATTCTTAGAATCCTCACTGGAGCGCCATTGTACATTCGAAACGAGTGTATACACAACGATCTCAACATCCCATTGGTCGATACTGAAATAGCCCAAATAAAACGCAAATATATCGAGAAGCTCCATGCCCACCCTAATCAACTTGCCCAATCTCTCACCCTGCAAGCAACGCATACCCGACTCCGAAGAAAAGACCTCCCAACCCAGCGATTGTACTAAAGGGCCGATGAACACAAAACTACATCCAATTGGAGATAGTTTTCTTATAAATATTTTTTTAGATTAAGATTTGCAAAATTATTGTTAGTCTCATTAAGAGAAGATTCAATAAATACCAAAAAGCTTAAAAAAAAAAAAGAACCAAGAAGGATTGTCCTAAGTGGGAGCCGGTGTATTTTCATCTTTGTTTACTGAATGCATCCAATTGCTTTTCCAATATTTTGAGGCGCTTATCAGTGTCGCTTTTGGTTTTCTAACTACATTTATTGTGGAGTCAACAATTGATGTTTGATTTTGGAGTAACTGTAGTAAGAATTCTTCATTGGTTTTTACTTTTTCGATGACTTCGGACATTTTTTGAGCGTAATTAGAGTCTAGTACCCCAAAGAGACTGTTCGCAAGATTTGCATGTTGTCTTCATGGATTTCTCTTAGTAGCATCTTTACTATTGGATCATTGTATGGCAACAAAATCTGGTGTTTGGAGTTGTACGGAAGTTTAGATTGCTCCAATCTCCCACCGACTCGGACGATTTCATCTGATCCCAGTATGGGAGACAATTAAGTAATCGGGCTTTTCTTGTCCACTGTGTTGTGGCGTTGTAATTGTTTGAGGTCCGTCGCGAACTCTACGTGTTGTATGTTCCGTAGTATCAACATTCGCGCCTCATTCAATTCCTCCATCCGTAGTGTTGTTGTTGCTGCTCTGTTATTATTTTTGCAGAAGCGCAACATATATGCTACAATGCGTTGTAGCTTATGGAAAGAATTGCTGTGTTTGCACATATACAGCTCTTCTCCTCTTGCTGTTGGTGTAACTGGCAGACTGACTTGTTTTGCCTTTCGTTACTATGGGAAATGGGTGTAGAACTTGTCCATTTATCCCGTGGACCATGCAAAAATATTGGTCCATAAAGCCATAAGTTATGACTCGCCAATTGTCGCGCAGTGGTTCCTCGTGATAAAACGTCGGCTGCATTGTTGGCCGATAAAACATAACGCCATTGGATTTGGCTTGTCAATGCCTGAATTTTGGCTATCCGGTTTGCGACAAGTGTATGGTATGAAGACGCAGTGGCATTAATCCAAGCAATCACGACTGTAGAGTCCGTCCAGTAGTATCCTGGAACTGTCTCAGGATTCATTCGCAAGTCCTTTCTGACTCTGGCGGTGAGCTCTGCTCCTAACAGTGCAGCGCAAAGTTCTAGTCGAGGAAGAGATTGCTTTGCTGTTGGTGCCACACGAGACTTTGAGCACATTAGGCGGACAGAAATCTGTTTGTTCCTGTACGCAGATCGTATGTAGACTGCTGCTCCATATGCCTGTTCTGATGCATCTAAAAAAGTGTGGATTTCTACAGTTTCTGGGGTTTTGCCATCATGAATATGCCTTGGAATCTGCATAGAGTTTAGTTTCTGCATGTCATTACGATATTCCTTCCATTTATTTTGAAGTTTAGTTGGCAGTTCGTCATCCCAATCCAGTTTAAACTCCCAACGCTGTTGCATAAATATTTTTGCCTTGACCACTACCGGGGCAAATAATCCCAACGGATCAAAGATTTGAGAGAGTTCTGAACACACTACTCGTTTGGTAATATGTATAGCTTGACTCTTTTGTGCTCGTCCACAAAGTTGGTCTTCCTTTGGCATCCAGATGACGCCAAGAGTTTTTACACTGTGATGATCCAATGTGTCACCCAGTTTCACATCGCTAACAATGTCCTCTTTGGGAATTCCTTGTACCAGCTGGTCATTGTTGGCGCACCATTTCCTTAGTTTGAATCCATGCAGATTGGAGTATCTTGACGAGCTCCTGCATAACTTGCTTGGCTTCCGGAATGGAGTTAGCACCAGTCAAACAATCGTCTACATAGAAATCATCCTTCAATGCAGATGATCCTACTGGAAGTTTGTCCTTATTTTGGATTGCCAGATGGTCCAAGCATTTAGTAGCCAAAAATGGTGCTGACGTTGTACCATATGTGAGAGTCTTTAGACGATAATACTTTAGTTCGTCTAATGGATTGTTTCTCCAGACAATTAACTGATGAAATTGATTTTCTGGGTTAACCCACACTTGACGGTACATTTTCTCTATGTCCGCTGTGAAGCTGTATTTGTGAAGCCTAAAGCGTAGCAAAATCGACATTAATTCACTTTGAACAGTTGGCCCGTTGTGTAATATGTCGTTTAACGATTTTCCAGTCGACGTTTTGCATGATGCGTCAAAGACAACTCGTAGTGGTGATGTGCTGCTTTCCGGTTTCAGGACGCAATGATGCGGTATAAAGTAATGGTTCGTTGGAATCCTGGATGCTGGCACTTGCTTCATGTGTCCAAGTTCCTCATATTCTGTCATGAACTTTACATATCCTGTCCAAATGTCAGCTGTTGTCCTGCGTTCCAGTGCCAAAAACCTTTTGGTAGCGGTTTCCATAGACGCCCCCAGGGCTGAAGCATGCTCAGAAAATGGCAGTTTAACGATAAATTTGCCATCTGCTGCCAACTGTAGGTTTTGTAAGAAGTGGGCTTCGCAATGTGCTTCTTTTGGAGTGCGTGGCTTTTCTTCTGATTCCATGTTGTCTAGAGTCCAAAAGCGCTCAATTAATGCATTTGTATCTTCGATGGTTGCGGCTGCACAAATCACTGTAGAATCGGTTGACGCGTTTATTTTTCCTGCCACGATCCATCCAAATTCAGTGTCTTGTAGTACTGGACCTCCGGCCGAAATCTTACGTTGATTTGGACGCAGCAATGAGTAGTAGTGCTCTGTACCAATGAGCATGTCTACTTTTCCTGGCTTATCAAAATTTGGATCTGCCAGTGGCAACTTGCTTGGAATTTTCCAATTTGCCGAATTGAGTTCTTGTGCAGGTTGGTCTGATATTATATGAGGTAATACAAACGTTTTGCAGCCGACGCGCATGTCGAGCCCCTTGACTCTTTTTTGGAGCCTTGTGTCTTTTTTCCAGCCCCTAGAACTCTTATTCTTTGTTCTAAAAATTGGAGCATGGTGTCTAACGCTTGTAATTCCTTTGACTTTCCAAGAGAATGCTCATACAAGGTTTTGTTGTTAGTGTCCAACTTGTTCTGTATAATAGCCAACAGAATGGGATCCCAAGTGGATATGTCGATTCCTAATCCCTTTAATGATGCCAGGGATTCGACCGTTGTTATATATAATTCCTTCACTGATTAAACATCGTCATTGATGGTATTATGATGAAGAAACCGGTTAAGTACCGTATTTGCAACGTCTCTGGGATTATTGTACGCGTCGTTCAATATTCCCCATGCGCTTATGTAGTTTTCTTCCTTGAGATCGATATGTCGAATCAATCTCTCAGCTTCCCCGGTTACTGTGGTTTTGAGATGCCACATTTTTTGCACCGTGGGCATATTGGTTTCATGAACCATGCATGAAAATAAATCGAAAAATTGGGTCCACTTTAGCAAATCCCCGTCGAATTTTGGGACGCTAACCCGCGGTAAGTGCATTTCGGCTGTGCGTGCATTTACCTTTAACGATTTTTGTACTTCTTTTTCCAGTTTGAGATAGGATTCCATGTCGTACCCAGCCTCTTCTGGATCATCACACTCCTCGTGAATGCGGAAGTGAACCTCTTGTGTTTGGGCCCAAGAGAATTTATCAATTCTCTTGACTTTTGTCCGTCCGTCTGTTCTTTGAGCGAGCGTTTTAGTGACGCTATAATCGCTTTTTCGGCGATATAGGGAGATCAACTTATCATCTGCCGTCGTAGGCTGATAGTTGATTATACTTGGCTTTGGTGTGGATTTTTCTACCACTCGTTGGCTTGTGGATTGTTTCTGTTTATTCACATTTTCTTTGAACTCAGCAATGTATTTTATATACGATTGGTTAATGTTCTTATATTCATTTACGTATTCTTCGCTTACATTGACCATTTTCCGAACATTTCGATCGTTTTCTTGGTATTTCTCCCAATCGTTCTCAAGTGCTGCTGCCTTTGATTGGAAATATAATGCTTGGGTCTTTCTTTCTACTGAGTCTTTTTTGTAATTCCTTATGACTCTAGTCAATTCTTGTCCGATATCAATTTGTAAGTCCAATGCCCTTTGGGCGGCAGCACGATCTTCCTTTTCAAACTCCATTATCTTGTCTTACTTCTGACCCGTTGGAAGTGTTTTATTTGCTAATTTCTTAGACTGGATTACGCTTCTATTCGCAACCGATATTGGTCGAAGAAGTATAGATCAAGAATCACAATTCGAGTTTTGAAAATAAATAAATGCTTTAACTTGTTTTATATATATACCAATAAATTGATGTATTGACAATTATTTGTGCAGACCTACACAATTTGTGTTGCTGCTATGTAAATGTACATGTGAAAGTGTTTGCCGTTTGTTGGTCCAATGTTTGACCAATTAAGGTAAGAATTCTATGTCGCCAAGTTGCCAGTTAGAATCTTTTAGTATTTCGGAGTCCTTTAGTGTAGCCCAGTTGACAACTTCGTAAGGCTCTCTTTTAAACAAAATTTTGGATGTGATTTTGTTTTTGTTTGATTTACAGACCCACAGAGATCGTGTTGCTGCGTAATTGCCTTGGTTGGCTGTTGACAGTTGAAGTCCTTTAATGTCGCCTTGTTGACTATTTATATAGAATCATTCAACGATGTCTTGGTCACCAAATGTTTTTGGTGAGATTTCTTGCAGACCCACACTATGGTAGTGTTGCTGCGTAGTTGCCTTGGGTTGGCAACTTTAGTATTGTGAACAGTTGAAGTCCTGCTAATATCGCCTTGTTGACAACTTCTCAAGGATCTTCAACGTTGTCGGGGTCACCAAAAATGTTTTTGGTGAGATTTCTTGCAGACCCACACTATGGTAGTGTTGCTGCGTAGTTGCCTTGGGTTGGCAACTTTAGTATTGTGAACAGTTGAAATCCTTCTTAAGTCGCCTTGTTGACAACTTCTCGAGGATCTTCAACGTTGTCGGGGTCACCAAAATGTTTTTTGGTGACGTTTCTTGCAGAACCACACTATGGTAGTGTTGCTGAGTAGTTGCCTTGGATTGGCAACTTTAGTGTTGTGAACAGTTGAAGTCCTTCTAATGTCACCTTGTTGACAACTTCTCAAGGATCTTTAACGTTGTCGGGGTCACCAAAATGTTTTTTGGTGAGGTTTCTTGCAGACCCACACTATGGTAGTGTTGCTGCGTAGTTGCCTTGGGTTGGCAACTTTAGTGTTGTGAACAGTTAAAGTCCTTCTAATGTCGCCTTGTTGACAACTTCTCGAGGATCATCAACGTTGTCGGGGTCACCAAAATGTTTTTTGGTGAGATTTCTTGCAGACCCACACTATGGTAACACTAACACTATGGTATGGTATCACGTCGGGGTCACCAAAATGTTTGTGTATGTGTTTCTACAGACAGTACATAAACTGCCTGTAATTGACATTGTAAGTAAGTGTAGGAAGCTGGGATGCATACAGTACATAAACTGTTTGCAAGTGGTCGTCAATTAGAACTTGAACCAGTTGGACAGCGGAGAGGGTTTTCTTCGTTGCGCACTATTAAGATTCTGAAGACACAGCGACAGATTCTTTGCTGGGTGCGATGGAAGAAATGAGTAACAGTTGATTGTTGTACTGAGACTAATTTTATTGATCAAACTTACTGCTATTTATATCAAAAACAATGGGTCAAAATTGCTTATAGTAAATTACTGATTATTAATACAATTGGTAAAAGTGTTGATTTAGAGAAATTATTGTGTGGAGAAATTTAGGTAATTGTAATGGTAAGCAATTCTACAAGTTGCTTGCTCTGTGAGTGACAATTGCAGTGTCAGCAAGAAATTCTACTGACAATTTGGCTCATTGCATATGCATTAAATCTGACTCAGCGGTGTCGCTAAATGTTCTGACCTGCCTTAATGTTTCTGTTTCGTATATTTGTGTTTAATTATTACATAATTAATAAATGTATTTATTACAATTAAATAGCTGCGACCGAACAATCACCATCACCAGCCAAGTCGATATAGCCATGCCCGTTCGTCCTATGAACGCTGAGATCTTAGAGATGATAAGTGTATGGAACAAAAACTTCTTATAATTACAGGTTAATAAACTTGATCTTTCGGATTTTTGCCACGCCTCCTGCAGCCCCCGCAAGGTAAAAAAAAGAAATAACGTCCGCAAAGTTCTTCCTAATTAAAGCCTTAAATCCCTATGCGGACCTGAGAAGTAACGTGAAGTTTCATACAAAATTTGTAAAAGAAGAAGCAGAAGTAATGATTCCTTCACCATTTGCTTTGTGCCCATACGGAGCTGAGAAGTACTGTTGCGCTTAAAAGCACATGAATGGATCCTGTCCTAATAGCTTGTGGAAATCAAGATGCTTCGAACGGTAAAAGAAACATTCTTGCAAACAATGTTACTTTACCCTACTTCTGCCTTGACGACATCAGCATACAGCTGTTATTAAAATAAAAGTTTTAATACAGTTGCTCGTTTTAACAAGGGTTTGAATAACTAACGAAAATAGGAACAACAGCAATCGAGTAGTGTGACCAATGCGCAGGTAATTGAAAAATACCACGAAATTTAAACGACGTAATATATGCGAGAGTAAGCTAAATTACTGACTTCGCAGGTCCGTACAGGGCTTAAGAACCCAACCGAAATCGGTTTTGTGTGTGCACTTGTAGAAATAGCGAAGTAGAGCGAAAAGCATTTGCATAGATGTATTGTGTAACAGGAAGGCAGATTGGTTGCATTAAGTTTAAATATTGGTTTCTCGGTGTACATTTATTAAATCTTTACTTTTGCTGTCGCGATCAAATAAATTTAAAAAAATTTTGTTGTAGCTGTTGTATATATTATTGCATTGCCTGCCCTTCTGTTACAATTTTTTGCCCACCGCTGGTTCAAAATATAATATTTCATCAAAAAATAGGTTTTTGCATATTTGCATATAAAAAAATTCAAAAATGTTTTTAGCGGAATTCGATCGTTTTCCAACACAAATAAGATGTGTGCAATCAGAACTTAAATCGGACAAGTGGTTCAAAATATGCAAATATACAAAACTGATGTCTACACAGAAAAAAAAGATCCATTTGGAATGGATATGGACATATCCTTTTTTTGGATATTGAAATGCATATCCTTTTCAAATTTACACATCCTTTTGATATTTTTCAGCTCCATTTTCACATCCTTTGGATATTTTTCAGCTCCATTGGATGAAAAACTAAGATCAATTTAACATTATTTAATCTCAAATGGATGATAAAAATGGATATGTACATATCCAGTCCAAATGGATATGAAAAATATCCAATGGATCATCAAAAAATATCCTTTTTTTTTCTGTGTAGTTCTAACTTTTTATACACTTGAAAAGTGTATATTAATTTTGCCCAGAAGTTTGTAACGCATATAAATATTCATTTCCGACCAAATAAACTATATATATTCTTGATCAGGACGACGAGCTGAGTTCAATTCCGTCTGTCCGTCCGTCCGTCTGTCCGTCTGTCTGTTTCTACGCGAACTAGTCTCTCAGTTTTAAAGCTATCGAGCTGCACAGAGTCTTCTTTTTACTGCACGCAACTAATATGTCGGAACCGGCCGGATCGGATGACTACATCATATAGCTGCCATAGGAACGATCGGTCTAAGAACTAGTTCTAGTTAGAAAAACTTTGTTGTTTTCCATCGTAGCGGCACAAATCTTGGTGTATGTTAGTTTTATATGCTCCACATAATTGTGAAAAAATTTATCAAAATCGGATGACTATATCATATAGCTGCCATAAAGGGTCGGTCAAAAAACTAGTTCTAGTGGGAAAACTTTTTGTTTTTTGTAGCGTCACCAATCGTAGTATATATTAGTTTTATATGCTTCCACACAATTTCGAAAAAAATTTATTAAAATCGGATGACTATATCATATAGCTGCCATAGGAACGATCGGTCGGAAAATAAGTTTTAGTGAGAAAACCTTTTGTTTTTCATCGTAGCGTCACTAATCTTGGTATGTGATAGTTTTATATGATTTCACATAATTTCTGGAAAAATGTATCAAAATCGGATCACTATAGCATATAGCTGCCATAGAAACGGTCGGTCAAAAAACAAGTTCTAGTGAGAAAAACTTTTTTGTTTTCCATCGAATCGTCACCAATCTTGGTAGATATTAGTTTTATATGCTTTTACAAATTTTTTAAAAATTTATAAAAATCGGATGACTATAGCATATAGCTGCCATAGGGACCGATCGGTCGGAAAATGTGTTTTACTAAGAATAGTTTTTTTATGGTATCCTATTTTTATTATCAATGATTTGAAATTTTTTAATATCTGATATCTATATCCTATATATATTTTACTTGTTAAATCAGTTGGAGTAAAGTTTTTCAAGTGTATTAAAACTTCGGCACTTTCGAAGTTAGCTTTGCCTTCTCGTTTTTATTAATTACGAAAAATAATTCTTTTTTTAAATTTTTTCTATTTTTCTATTAAAATTTCTCAATAAGAATTATTTTTCATTTTTATACTCTGTACCGAAGGTACACAGAGTATATTGGGTTTGTGCAAATGTATGTAACAGCCAGAAGGAAGCATCTCCGACCCCATAAAGTATATATATTCTTGATCAGCTTCAACAGCCGAGTCGATATAGCCATGTCCGTCTGTCCGTCTGTCCGTCTGTCCGTATGAACGAAGAGATCTCAGAGATGGTAAGAGATAGAGGTTTGAAGTGTATGGAACATATATTTCTTCTACCTCGCAGGCAGATCAAGTTTAGTTTTGATTTTGCCACGCCCCCTGCCTCCCCCGCAAATTAAAAAAAAACTGAATATCTTCCACAATTTTGGAGTTAGGTTGTTCGAACCTTTAGACATATATTCTACTCATCATTTCTTATCAAGCCCCCATACATCGTTTTACGATCAGATGAACAATAGTGGCGCTATGTGTAAAAAGAAAATTTAATGCAACGACAACAACAACACCCGCAGCCACTTAAGAGAAAGAGAGCGAGAGGGCAATAGCTTACTGGACTGCGCCGCTTTCAGTTGCCCCCCTCCCTTCTTTCCAATAGATATTTGTGTAAGTAAGCAAAGACCGAGTATGGGAGGAGCGATGCAATTGAGATGGCTGCGGTCAGAAATCACGCGAGATTCCCGCGTGACTAATATAGATATGTTTATGTTAATAGGAAATTATATACAAATTTTATAATTTTACGAGTTAAGTACTTAGGTAATTCTACCCATCATTACTTATCGAGCCCGTACATTGTTTTTCAACCAGATGAACGATAGTCGAAAGAGTTGCCACCCCCAGATTTTGAAAAAAACCTCACACTTTAAAGTTATCAGTTACATACAAACAGGTACAGAGTATAACAGTGGGCTTGACCGACTTTCTTACTTGTTAAAAATAAAAATTATGCCTTAATTTAAAAATTAAAAATAATAATTAAATGCTAATAACTTTTAAACCCTAAAACCTACTACAAAAATTGTTAATATATATATGATCCTTGAATCAGTGTACAAGCGAGTACGTTCGTTTGCAGAGAATTGTTTCACCAGATTAATTGCACTTCTTTCATTGCATCTATTGCACATAAACATAACCGTTTGCATGCGTACATGCATACTGATTAAAAGATCATATATATCAACAATTTCATGGTTTAAAATTTATTAGCATTTAATTTTTAGCATAATTTTAATTTACAATTTTTATTTTTTAAAATTTAAAATAATTCTTTTGAAAAATTTGTGTATAAAAATCGAAAAAATATTAATTGAAAGTAGGATCTTTAGTTAGTTAGTTTAGTTTATTATTAAATTGGTCATCCTAGCACATAGAGTTATTAACTTATATATATTGTGCTAGTCACTTGAGAATAAAACTTAAGAATAATTTCTATTATAATTTTGTTTGTCATAACTGTTATTTCTGGTCCCTGGAAATTTTATATCGGACTTTCTCGACTAGAATAAACCCCTTCAATTTGTTCGGAGCAGAACATTTATTTAAACTAATATAAAAACTATATGTAAATGCCATCGAGCCCTTTGTTTGCTTTGCCTTTTTTAATTTATATGTATTCAAACTGATCTGTCTAATGCAAAAGCTCTTATACGCTCAAAATCTCCCTCACTCATCTGAGCGAGCTTTTCTAATGCATTTGTATGTTAAATGTGCCTGTTAGAGTGAACCAACTGCAACTTCAGAGAGCCAACAATAAACATTGAATATTGAATTTGAATTTGTTAATAATAGTGTCAAAATTATTAGAGAAGGTGGACAATTGGCCGTCCTTTAAACATTTGGTGACCCTCGAAAGTGACCTGAAGGTGCAAGTCGGTTCGGTATATAATTATTTCATATCGTTGAAATAATTTCTGCTGCTTGTTCACAAGTCGGTGACATGCACACAAACCCACACACAAAATCATGTGCAACAACACATACGCGCTTAGAAACAATTTTGGTTTTGGTTTTCGTTTTAGTTTTCGCTTAGGTGTAACGACCACATATTTATGTATATAAGCATACACAAGCAAACCAAATCAACTGCACACAAGAACCGTTCATCGAAACAATCATAATCTGGGTTATCATCTTGGCTTTGTGTTGAGCAAAAACTTACAAATATTTCGTGTTGTGTAAAATTGTTTGTCTGTTTAGTGCAGTGGCATACATGCACACATACATACATACATACCAGGGACCGTATATAACTTTTTTTTTTAAATACCAAATAATTATTATTTTTCAATTTAAAAAGAAAAAAATTTCTTTTAATTTATATTTTTTCAATTTTTATATAAAAATTTTTGAAATAAGAATTATTTTTAATTTTTATAAATAAAAATTATAAATAAGAATTATGCCGTAATTTTTATTTTTAAAAATTGAAAATAAAAAATTAAATGCAAATAACTTTTAAAACCAAAAGACTTACCGCAAATGTTTATATATATATATGATTTATGAATCAGTATGTTTGTTTGTTCACAAGCATGCATGTCTGTGTGCAGTAGGTGCAATGAAAGAAGTGCAACAAAAATGATGAATTTTTTTTTTTTTTTTTTTCTTCTCCATGCATTGTTAATTTAAAATTTTATACAAAATCTTAATCTGGGCCATAAGATCAAAGTTCTACTACTACATTTAACTACTGTTGAGGTGGCGTACTTTCAGAAATATTTCCATACCCTAATGAGTGAACTAACTGAAGCATTAGAGGCGGAAAGGCCAATTTCTTTGGAGAAGACTTCTGCCAGTCAATCCGAGAACGCATCTCAAAGTACGTTTTCGAATTTGAGCTTGTTCATCAAAAATCGTGCATGCAGTACCGGCTACACAAGTCAGTGTGGAAAGGTCGTCTTCTGCTCTTAAATTGGTGCTAACAGAATTAAGATGCAATTTGTCTGCAGAATCTTTGAAAAAATTTTATTTGTCAAACTCAATAAATAAATTCATTAAACAAATTACACGCATTTTTAATTTATTAAGAGGAACAAGTGGTACATAAGCATAATATAATATAAGTGGAATAATTTTATAGAAGGTCCGAACAATCTAGCTCGGAAAATATAGGATATATGTGTCACATAAAAACACTTTTGGGTTTGGACCCACTGATGAAATTGTCATGTGGGTGATGGGGGCTTGTCAGGAGAAAGGCAGGCGGGCAGAGCGGCTTACGGTACCAATAAAGTAGACGGAGACGAGACGATCATAATGATACTGATAGTTTAATTGAAATCAAAATGTATGGTTCGTTTACATGATTATGTCTGTGCTTAGGGATATGGTTAAATATGCTTTGCCGGGAACGTTCGAGAACGTCCGGCCGTTTCAAACGCAGCCAACCAACTCCCGAGGAGTTTTGAGAAGGGCCGGTCGTGTGCGGTTTGAGTTCGATGCAACCATTAGGTTGCAGATTAGCTTCACTGACCCCGAATCGCCCCCGATTCGATTGTCGTCTTCGCCGTAGTCAGATTCATCATCTAACTCAGGAACGTTGGAACACTAGGGCTTCATTTTGTCGGACGAGTATACAGAACAGTATTTACGCGCCGTGATCTGCATACCAGGGATGTCTTCTATAACATAACGATCATTACCAAGGACTTTTGTAATCTGGTAGGCTCGTTTTCCACCACAATAAGGTCACCTATGGAATATAAAGTTGGATTAGAATGTTTGCGATCAAATCGCTGTTTCGATTTGGCTCGTTCGGATGCGATATTGATTGCGGCTTGGTTTCGTTTTTGGATAGCGCTTTCCTTGTCATGTTCATCTACGTCAGCGTGTATGGCAGCAGTCAGCTGATTCTGCGTAGTATCGATTGCCTTAAATCGAATACCAAATCGTTCGGGCTGAAACCCGACGTTTCGTTTCCGTTGTGAGTTTATAGTCCACTGGAGACTGCGGAGCGTTAAGTCCCAATCTTTTGGATTGTCGTTTGAGGTGCGTATGAAGTTCAGGATTGTTTGATTTGCGCGCTCAACCTGACCATTAGCACGAGGAGCATTTTTGATGTGTCGTATTTGGTTGTCTTTGCAGTAATCTTCAATTTGTTTTGATGTGAACGCGGTTCCTCGGTCGGATATGATACATTTTGGCAAACCAAAATAGCTTGATATTTCGTTGAACACGTTTATGACCGGTACCGTTTTTGTATTTTTCACGGGTTTGACGATTAGGAACTTGCTGAAAGAATCGGAAATTGCCAGTATATGCGTATTTCCACGTTTGCTTCGGAAGAAAGGACCCAGATGGTCGACATGAAGCTGTCGGAACGGGATTGGCTCTACATCGCTGTAGTGCATACAGCCTTCAGGTTTTCCTCCCTTTGATTTGAAGTAGCAGCATTGGATACACGAGGAAATATAGTCCTTGACATATTTCGCATCTTTGGGAACCAGAAACGTTGTTGTATTCGTTGAATCGTCTTATCCAACCCAAAGTGGCCAGCATCATCATGGCATTATTAACGATACGCCATCTTAAAGCCTTTGGAACAACAAATATCGTTGATTCCCCCATTTTTCGATATAAGCGATGATTCTGTATAACGTAGTCAGCTTGGATTTGTTTCGCTTGATCTGTCTTATGTTGGCCCATCAAAATATTAATAATTTTGACGAGTGAAGGGTCTTGTAACTGTATGGTCAGTAACCAGTCTTCTACAACGTTAGTGATCATATGTACGGTGTCGTTTGTTGTTATATGTGGAGTTGTATCGGGTGCTCGGCTCATAGCATCTACATGAGCCATTTTCGTTCCCTCACGATGAATTATTTCACAATCATAATCCATTATCTTGATCCACCAGCGAGCAATTTTCGGTATGAGCTCTTTATTTGCCTTGGCCTTTGCTATAGCGGAACAATCAGTCATAAGCCGAAATGGCTTTCCCAGAACGTATATTCGGAATCGTTGAAGAGTTTCTACCACCGCTAATATTTCGAGTTCATAGCTGTGGTATCGACTCTCGGCATCTGTGCAATGGCGGCTGAAATAGCATACTGGTTGCCAATCGTTTTTGCCGTGTGACTGTAGCAGTACTCCTGCAAGTCCGGTTGCACAGACGTCAGTATGAACTTCGTGATACGCTGAAAAATCATACAGGTCGAGAACAGGCATACAAGATAATTTTTCAATAAGTTCGTTGAAGGATTTTTCTTGCTCGTCGGTCCATACAAATTAACTTTCTTCAGATTTACGTAGAAGTCGAGTCAATGGTCGTGATATAAGGTAATAGTTTGGTACGAATTTTCGAAAGAAACCTGTGAGTCCTAGAAAGCGTCTGACTTCAGTTACATTCGTTGGCGTCTTGTAATTATACCCGTTACTCGTAGAGTAAAAAGGGTATACTAAGTTCGTGCAAATGTATGTAACAGGCAGAAGGAAGCATCTCCGACCCCATAAAGTATATATATTCTTGATCAGCATCAATAGCCGAGTCGATATAGACATGTCCCTCTGTCCGTCCGTCCGTCCGTCCGTCCGTCTGTCCGTCTGTCTGTATGAACACCTAGATCTCAGAGACTATAAGAGCTAGAGCTACCAAATTTTCAGTGTAGATTTGTATTGTCTGCACGCAGATCAAGTTTGTTTCAAATTTTTGGCACGCCCCCTTCCGCCCCCGCAATTTGAAAAAAACCTCATATCTCCCACAATTTTGAAAATAGACTATTCAAATCTTCTAGACATATATCTTAATCATTATTACCTATCGATCCGCCATACATCATTTTTCGATCAGATGAACGATAGAAGAGTTGCCACCCCCGCAATTTAAAAAAAAAAACTCATATCTTCCACAATTTTGAAAATAGACTGTTCAAACCTTCTTGACATATATCTTAATCCTCATAACATATCGATCAGCCATACATCAATTCCCGATCAGATGTACGGTAGTAAGTTGCCACCCACGCAATTTGGAAAATACCTAATATCTCCCAGAATTTTGAAGATAGATTATTCGAACCCTCTAGACATACATTTTAATCATCACTACCTATCGATCCGCCATACATCGTTTCCTGATCAGATGAACGATAGAAGAGTTGCCGCCCCGCAATTTAAAAAATACCTCATATCTCCCACTATTTTGAAAATAGATTGTTTGAACCCTCTAGACATGTATTTTAATAATTATTACCTATCGCTCAGCCATACATCATTTCCTGATCAGATGAGCTATAGTAGAGTTGCCTCCCCCGCAAATTGGAAAAAAAACTCATATCGCCCACAATTTGGACATGTTGATATCCTGAGTAACGGGTATATCGAAGTCGAGTAGGGCCGACTTTAACTTACGCTCTCGTTTTTAATTGAGCTCGTTTTGTCTTCACCCGGAGTGATCCCATTTTTTTATACCCGTTACTCGTAGAGTAAAAAGGGTATACTAAGTTCGTGCAAATGTATGTAACAGGCAGAAGGAAGCATCTCCGACCCCATAAAGTATATATATTCTTGATCAGCATCAACAGCCGAGTCGATATAGACATGTCCGTCTGTACGTCCGTCTGTCCGTCCGTCTGTATGAACACCTAGATCTCAGAGACTATAAAAGCTAGAGCTACCATTTTTTCAGTGTAGACTTGTATTGTCTGCACGCAGATCAAGTTTGTTTCAAATTTTTGCCACGCCCCCTCCCGCCCCCGCAATATGAAAAAAACCTCATATCTCCCACAATTTTGAAAATAGATTGTTCTAACCTTCTAGACATATACTTTAATCATCATTACCTATCGATCCGCCATACATCATTTTTCGATCAGATGATCCATAGTAGAGTTACCGCCCCCGCAATTTGAAAAATACCTCATATCTCCCACAATTTTGAAAATAGATTGTTCGAACCTTCTAGACATATATTTTAATCATCATTACCTATCGATCCGCCATATATCATTTCCTGACCAGATGAACGAAAGAAAAGTTCCCGCCCCCGCAATTTGTAAAAAACCTCACATCTCCCACAATTTTGAAAATAGATTGTTCCAACCTACTAGACATATATTTTAATCATCATTACTTATCGATCCGCCGTACATCATTTCGTGATCAGATGAATGATAGAAAAGTTCCCGCCCCCGCAATCTGAAAAGGTCCTCATATCTCCCACAATTTTGAAAATAGATTGTTCGAACCTTCTAGACATATATTTTAATCATCATTATCTATCGATCCGCCATATATCATTTCCTGATCAGATGAACGATAGAAAAGTTACCGCCCCCGCAATTTTAAAAAATCCTCATATCTTCCACAATTTCGAAATTAGATTAATCAAACTTTTTAGACATGTATTTTAATCATCATTAACTATCGATCGCCACACATAATTTCCCGATCAGATGAGTTATAGTAGAGTTGCCACCCCCGCAATTTGGAAAAAAAACACAATTTGGGCATGTTATGAACTAATAAAATATTCTGAAATAAACCTTACCCTGAGTAACGGGTATATCGAAGTCGAGCAAGGCCGACTTCAACTTACGCTCTCGTTGTTTACAATGTGGCCCAAGAATGTAATTTCGGTTTGGAGAAACTTACATTTATCGTATCGCAACTTTAGACCAGCGTCTTGAAGAATTGCGAAAAATTTCTCCAGTCTTTGTATTCCCTCTTCGAAAGTTTTGCTTGGAATAACCACGTCATCCAAGTAGGCGAGAACTTCTCCAGTTCCCATTTGACTGATGATTTTGTTCATCACGCTCTGAAAAAACAGCTGGAGCGTTAACCAGTCCAAACGGCATTCTGTTATATTCGTAATGCCCATCAAGACTGACAAATGCTGTGTATTTCTTTGAAGATTCGTCGATTTCGATTTGATAATAACCCATACGGAGATCCAGGTTTGTAAAGAATGAATTACCTGCGAGTTGAGCGAATAGTTCCTTTAAATTTGTAATTGGAAATGGAATTTTGATCGTAATGCCATTAATCATACGGTAGTCGACACATAGACGGTGTTCACCCTGCTTTTTATCAACGATGAGCATTCCCGAGGCGTATGGTGAATCAGACGGACGGATGATTCCACTTTCTAGCAATTCTGAAATTATATTTTCAACTAGAGGTCTTTGAGCGAATGGTACCCGATTGTGACGCCCCCAATGTTTGGCCGTCACAATCGAGGGCATATATTACTTCCACGGGCAGTTACTTTAAGTTTATATTTTTAAAGATAATTAAAACAAATTGGCATTGGAGCCACGGTCATTATATAACTGCTCTTAGTTTAATTTCTGTTTAACCAATTATATAAGTAGATAATGTCACCACCCCTCTGAAAGCCCGCCCATGCCATCTTGTTTTGAAACCCAGCGTCAGCGGCGAACGACGAGAGAAAGAAGGAATGCCAGCAACGCCAGCCAAATCTAACAACAACAGTAACGGGACCTGCCACGCATACAAAAATCACTCTCACACGCACACACACATACAACGATCGAACCATGGCGACAGGGCTGCTTCGTGCCGACGTCGTCGCTAAACCAGGCTTAGTCACAAAAAGCGAGGCAAAAAAGTGAGAGTGTATTGGTGTGCGAATATAATGCGACGCAAAGCGGCTCGAACCTACCTTGTTGAAGGCTAGGCGAGCACTGATTGGCTTGGGCTTGATTTTTACTCTCTCTTTGCGAAGGGCTCGGCATGTGTTCGGCTCGTGTCTGTGTGAATTTACCGAATGTGTTCGGCCGCCTGCGTCTTGACGACAACGTCTCCGCTAAACTTTCATGAGAGAGCGAGAGAGTGGTGGTTCGGCTGCCGTGAGCGAGTATGTGTGTAGGTACGGCGAAATCAGCGTGGAATGTCTGGAATTTGTTTATTTGTTTATTTGTTGAAAAAAAAGTCGACAAATGGTGGCTGACAACAAAAAAAAAAAAAAACTGAGTACGTTATAAAAAGGCTTAATGAACTAAGAAAGCCTAACAAGGAAAATCTAACAAAATTACAAATCGACTAGTAACGACTCCGACACGGTGGAGGAATTTTATTTGCACGTCCGGCCAGCTATGCCCCAGTTCACAGCCAATTGAAGCCAGAGACGTTACTAGACCTAACACAAATTTAAATAGTATAGAAGTCGAAAAAGAGAATAGTGAGGAAAAAAGAAAAGAGGAGGCTTAAAAATATGTTTACAAAATCATAAACACAAACAATAAATAAACAATATTATAGAATGAACAAAAATAATATAAAATAAAACAATAATGAAAATAAAATTTAAAATTAAAAAAATTAAAAAAAAAAGGAAAAAATTAAATTAAATTAAATATAATAAAAATAAAATAAATATAAGCTAAAATAAAGATGAATTAAATCATCCGGAAAATCTCTGACCCGGTGGGGAAATATTTATATAGCCGGTCCGGCAAGCTAGGCCCCTGCTCCTGCTGGATGTGGTCAGAGACTTTGCCGGAGATGTGCAAAAAGAGATAACTTTATGGAAAAGAGAGAGAGTTCTGTTGAGAGCAGGTGATAAACATCATTATAATTTTGACATAAAACCCGAAAACGGTTGTGCTGTGCGTAGTCGGTTGTGCATCTAGGCAAGATTAAAGGCAAATAATTTCTAGTTGGTCTAAAGGGAACAGAGAAGTTAAGGCGACCTAAGAGTTCAGAAGAGTCTACATCACCGATAATTAACTTATGAAGAAAAGAAACGCCTAGGGACAGTTCTACGGTTAGCCAACGATGGAAGGTCAATAAGCAAAAGCCTACTAGAATACGATGGCAACCGAAGGTTGGGATCCCAATTTAAGCCGCGGAGGGCAAAAGCAAGAATTGCTTTTGGACAGACTCAATACGATCCATATGCTTTTTATACTGCGGACACCAGACGGATGAGCAGTATTCAAGCACCGGGCGAACTAAAGATGTGAAAAGATCTTTTGTTGTATAGGGATCATAAAATTCCTTCGACCAACGCTTAATGAATCCAAGTACACTTTCGCCTTATTAACTATACAGGATATATGATCATTAAAGCTTAATTTGCAATCAAAAATAACTCCAAGATCAACGACAGTTGATATTCGTTGCAAGGGTTCATTGCCAATCGAATAGGAAACTAGCGAAGGTTTGCAACGATGAAAAGACATAAACATACATTTTTGCGCAATTAAGAAATAAATGATTAACCAAGCACCAAAAATGAAGCGAGTTTAAATCATCTTGCAACCTAATAGAATGCATCGGGTCGTTGTAAGATAAAATGAGTTTAACGTCATCGGCATACATAAGTATCCGAGAATGAGATATAGTCGAGGGGAGATCATTAATAAAAAGAGTGAAAAACAAAGGGCCGAGGTGGCTTCCTTGAGGTACACCGTAGACGGTTTTGAAATATTAGATCTGAGCAGAACTTTTTGAGTTCTATCTTTTAAATATGAAGAGATCCAAAAAAGAAAAGGGGAGGGAAATCCAATACGATCAAGCTTAAGGAGGAGGAGATCATGGTTCACGGAGTCAAAAGCCTTACTGAAGTCAGTGTAGATGACATCAGTTTGGCATTTCATAAGGAATCCATCGTTAACTAATGATGTGAATTCAAGCAAATTGGTCGTAGTTGACCGACTCTTTACAAATCCATGCTGGAAAGGTGACAAAACCGATTTGCAGTAATGCTGCAATGAAGAGGTTATAATTTCTTCAAACAACTTGGGAATAGCAGATAATTTGGCGATACCTCTATAATTGGAGATATCTGATTTTCCACCCTTTTTGTGAAGAGGAATAATGAAGGATTCTTTCCAAAGATTTGGAAAAATAGTAGAGTCAAGCGATAGATTAAAAAGCTTTACTAAAGGTTTGCATATGGAATTACAACACTCTCTGAGGACACAACTAGGGATGTTGTCAGGTCCAGGTGAGTATGAAGACTTTAGAGATTTCAAATATGAAAGTAGAGAAGATTCAGTAATTATGGGAGCATTAAAAGAGTTTGAAGAAGAAATGTCATAAGGATAAGAATTGTTATTAAAAGGGACAGAGGAGTAAGTTGATTGAAAAAAGTCAGCGAATAAGTCCACGGCAGCGGAATCGTTGCTAGCCTTTTGGTTATGTAAAAAGAATGAAGACGGTAAAGTCGAAGTTTTACGCTTAGAGTTAACAAATTTGTAAAATTGTTTAGGGTCTTGTGCGAATTGAATTTTACAGCGAGCAAGATAATTATTATAGCATTGAGAATTAAAAAGGGTAAAGTTTGACTTGGCTATCGAGTATTTAGAAAAGTCAAGATTAGAATCAGTTTTTTCATACTTTTTAAAACATCTAGACTTAATATTTTTTAAATTAGAAAGCTTAGGACAGTACCAAGGGGGTTGAAGAGACTCAGAAGAAGCAACACTATTTGGAACAGAAATATCAAAGAGAGAGTTAATAGAGTCATAAAACGAGAAGGCAAAGCTAACTTCGACTGTGTCGAAGTTTTAATACACTTGAAAAACTTTACTCCATCTGATTTAACTGGAAAAATATATATATAGATATCAGATATTTAAAATTTTTAAATCATTGATAATAAAAATTTGATACCATAAAAAAAAACTTTTCTTAGTAAAATACATTTTCCGACAGATCGGTACTATGGCAGCTATATGCTATAGTCATCAGATTTTGATCATTTTTTTTGAAATTATGTGAAAGCATATAAGACTAATATATACCAAGATTGGGGACGCTACGATAAAAAACAAAAAAGTTTTTCTCACTAGAAGTAGTTTTTTGACCGTCCGTTTATATAGCAGCTATATGCTATAGTCATCCGATTTTGATACATTTTTTCAGAATTGTGTGGAAACATATAAAACAAATATATACTACGATTGGAGACGCTACGATGGAAATCAAAAAAGTTTTTCTCACTAGAACTAGTTTTTTAACCGACAGTTTCTATGGCAGCTATATGCTATAGTGATCCGATTTTGATATTTTTTTTGAGAATTATGTGGAAACATATAAAACTAACATATACTAAGATTAGTGACGCTACGATGGAAAACAAATAAGTTTTTCTCACTAAAACTTATTTTCCGACCGATCGTTCCTATGGCAGCTATATGATATAGTCATCCGATCCGGCCGGTTCCGACATATTAGTTGCGTGCAGTAAAAAGAAGACTCTGTGCAAAATTTCAGCTCGATAGCTTTAAAACTGAGGGACTAGTTCGCGTAGAAACAGACAGACAGACGGACAGACGGACGGACGGACAGACGGAATTGAACTCGGCTCGTCGTGAAGAATATATATATATAGTTTATGTGGTTGGAAATGAATATTTCTATGCGTTACAAACTTCTGGGCAAAATTAATATACACTTTTCAAGTGTATAACGAGAGCGTAAGTTAAAGTCGGCCCTGCTCGACTTCGATATACCCGTTACTCAGGATATCAACATGTCCAAATTGTGGGAGATATGAGTTTTTATACACTTGAAAAGTGTATATTAATTTTGCCCAGAAGTTTGTAACGCATAGAAATATTCATTTCCGACCCCATAAACTATATATATTCTTGATCAGGACAACAAGCTGAGTTCATTTCCGCTTGTCCGTCCGTCCGTCTGTCCGTCTGTCTGTCCGTCTGTCCGTCTGTCTGTTTCTACGCGAACTAGTCTCCAGTTTTAAAGCTATCGAGCTGAAATTTTGCACAGAGTCTTCTTTTACTGCACGCAACTAATATGTCGGAATCGCCGGATCGGATGACTATATCATATAGCTGCCATAGGAACGATCGGTCTAAGAACAAGTTCTAGTTAGAAAACTTTTTGTTTTAAATCGTAGCGTCCCCAATCTTGGTATATGTTAGTTTTATATGCTTCCACATAATTCTGGAAAATTGAATCAAAATCGGATCACTATAGCATATAGCTGCCATAGGAACGATCGGTCGAAAAATAAGTCGTTGTGAGAAAAACTTTTTGATTTTCATCGTAGCGGCTCCAATCGTAGTATATTTGTTTTATATGTTTCCACATAATTCTGAAAAAATTGATCAAAATCGGATGACTATAGCATATAGCTGCCATATAAACGGTCGGTCAAAACCACTTTTAGTCAGAAAACTTTTTTGTTTTTTTATCGTAGCGTCCCCAATCTTGGTATATTAGTTTTATATGCTTTCACATAATTTTGAAAAATTATCAAAATCGGATGACTATAGCATATAGCTGCCAAAGGACCGATCGGTCGGAAAATGTGTTTTACTAAGAAAAGTTTTTTTTATGGTATTAAATTTTATTATCAATGATTTCATAATTTTAAATATTTGATATCTATATCCTATATATATTTTACCGGTTAAATCAGTTGAAGTAAAGCTTTTCAAAAAAAAATCCCCAAATGGGGGGGGCAAATTTATTAGCTCATCTGATCAGGAAATGATGTATGGCTGATCGATAGGTAATAATTATTAAAATACATGTCTAGAGGGTTCAAACAATCTATTTTCAAAATAGTGGGAGATATGAGGTATTTTTTAAATTGCGGGGGCGGCAACTCTTCTATCGTTCATCTGATCAGGAAACGATGTATGGCGGATCGATAGGTAGTGATGATTAAAATGTATGTCTAGAGGGTTCGAATAATCTATCTTCAAAATTCTGGGAGATATTAGGTATTTTCCAAATTGCGTGGGTGGCAACTTTACTACCGTACATCTGATCGGGAATTGATGTATGGCTGATCGATATGTTATGAGGATTAAGATATATGTCAAGAAGGTTTGAACAGTCTATTTTCAAAATTGTGGAAGATATGAGTTTTTTTTAAATTGCGGGGGTGGCAACTCTTCTATCGTTCATCTGATCGAAAAATGATGTATGGCGGATCGATAGGTAATAATGATTAAAATGTATGTCTAGAGGGTTCGAATAATCTATCTTCAAAATTCTGGGAGATATTAGGTATTTTCCAAATTGCGTGGGTGGCAACTTTACTACCGTACATCTGATCGGGAATTGATGTATGGCTGATCGATATGTTATGAGGATTAAGATATATGTCTAGAAGATTTGAATAGTCTATTTTCAAAATTGTGGGAGATATGAGGTTTTTTTCAAATTGCGGGGGCGGAAGGGGGCGTGAAACAAACTTGATCTGCGGGCAGACAATACAAATCTACACTGAAAATTTGGTAGCTCTAGCTCTTATAGTCTCTGAGATCTAGGTGTTCATACAGACAGACGGACAGACGGACGGACGGACGGACGGACGGACGGACGGACGCACGGACGGACAGACGGACATGTCTATATCGACCTTGTGCGTGTTGATGAAGAATATATATACTTATGGGGTCGGAAAATGCTTCCTTCTGCCTGTTACATACATTTGCACGAACTTAGCGACTTCAATGTCAACTGAATTGTATAAAGGAGACCAATCTTTTGAACAAATAAGTTGATTAAGCAGGGTAAAATTAGCTTTACGGAAGCAACGACGAGGTTTTACTAAAGTCATTGAAGATGAAGGGGTAAATCCAGGTTTGTTAGAGATATTTGTAATGTAGGATGGTAAGAATCCTGCGAGTGTTAGGGGAAGACCCAGAGACAACAGCATTAGAACTGTCAGTGACAAAAACAAGATCTAACAATTTGTTTAAATGATTTGGAACTGAATTTATTTGAAACAAAGACAGATCAAGCAAACAATCTAAACAAGTAAGAAAGTCGGTCAAGCCCGACTGTAATATACTCTGTACCTGTTTGTACGTAACTGATAACTTTAAAGTGTGAGGTTTTTTCAAAATCTGGGGTGGCAACTCTTTCGACCATCGTTCATCTGGTTGAAAAACGATGTATGGGCCGATAAGCAATGATGGGTAAAACCCTAGTACTTAACCCGTAAAATTATAAAATTTGTATATAATTTCCTATTAACATAAACATATCTATATTAGTCACGCGGGAATCTCGCGTGATTTCTGACCGCAGGCCATCTCAATTGTATCGCTCCTCCCATACTCGGTCTTTGTACAATACTATGAGAAGGGGAGGGGCAACTGAAAGCGGGCATTCCAGTTAGCTATTGCCCTCGCTCTCTCTCTTTCTCGTAAGTGGCTGCGGGTGTTGTTGTTGTCGTTGCATTAAATTTTCTTTTACATATAGCGCCACTATCGTTCATCTGATCGGAAAATGATGTATGGCGGCTCGATTCAGAAATGATGAGTAGAATATATGTCTAGAAGGTTCGAACAACCTAACTCGAAAATTGTGGAAGTTATTCAGTTTTTTTAATTTGCGGGGAGGCAGGGGGCGTGGCAAAAATCAAAACTAAACTTGATCTGCCTGCAAGTAGAAGAAATATATGTTCCATACACTTCAAACCTCTATCTCTTACCATCTCTGAGATCTCTTCGTTCATACGGACAGACGGACAGACGGACATGGCTATATCGACTCGGCTGTTGATGCTGATCAAGAATATATATACTTTATGGTCGGAGATGCTTCCTTCTGGCTGTTACATACATTTGCACAAACCCAATATACTCTGTACCTTCGGTACAGAGTATAAAAATCATGCTGTGCATATGGTACAAGATAAGTTGACCCATTAAGATTTGACCATGCGATGTTTGGCAAGTTAAAATCACCAACAACAACCATATAATCACGTCTCGTAATTGAGTAAAAACATATTTTATGCAGTTTATATGGTGCATATATACTTGAATATCGGAAGAAGGTGGGATATAAGAACAAGAAATGAATACAGAAAAGGAATTAAAAAGTTACCTTAACGGCAACAAATTCAACATCATCAGGCACAATTACAGATATGCATTCCGACCGAAGGTTAGATTTTACTGCTATCATAACACCTCCACCCTCGGCGAGCCTGTCGATCACGACGGTAAACAATATAATCATTTGACAATATTTCACAATCAGAAACGGAGGGATTTAACCAGGTCTCTGAAAATGAAATAATGTCAAAATCAAATGATGCGCTATTCAAAAATAAAGAGGTAAGCTTGGACAAAAGACCCATAACATTTTGATAGACGATACTAAGAACGAGGACTGGACTAGTTTTTGGAGCACTATTAGAGGTAACCTGTGCCCCAAAACTGTTAGAGAGGGCAAGCTGACAGGCATTATCCTGCGATTTCTTTGCCTGTACTCGTTAACAATAAGTAGTGGCGGCCAAAATTTTGGGTCACATATAATTGGGAATTCTTCGAAGAGACACACTAATTTTAAACGAAGCCATATCCCGAGGCTCAGCAAAACTAAACTTCGAAATATAAACTCTTGCTGAGGATTTGTGAGCAAGTATGCTGCAATTGACTCGCAAGTAGTTTCAGGAGACAACCTAGGACACAAAAACTTGTCTACGAGGAGCTACAACATTAAGAATGGGAGGCTGAGGAGAAATAGAAGCGGAACCCATAACATTGTCTTGAGGTTCGAAGGCACTATTAGCGAATTAACAGACCTATCTAATGGTCATTGGACAAGTCGTTGCAGGTTGAATCAGGGAGGGTATGGGTGAAACATCCAACAAGTTTCCTGGAGAAGCAGACAAAGAAATTGTTGGCGACAAGTCAAAATTCAAGGGAGTGCTTGGCAACGATGGAGGAGGTTGGGGCGATTCACCAGAATCAGGCGGTGGCACAACTAAAAATTGCGGCTCCAACCGACGCATCGATGCCGACTCTGAATTTGAATTGACTAAGCAACTCAGAACTGGAGCTAAACTCGCTTGAAAGTTGCTGACACTTCGTGCAGCGTCAAAATCTATTTTTCACGCTGTTATACATACGCGAAAAATTGAATTGAATGTCAGTGCATGTAGGGCAAGACCATTTCAAGGCACCACAGCCCTTTTTAGGGAATAAACCTTTGTCAAGGTCAAGTCCACTTAATCCTGCACATTTAATATGCATAGAGTGATCGCACAACCAACAGGTTACAAACCGAAATTGCTCCGAATCACTTGCATCTTTATTTGTGCAGGACTTGTGCAGCACGCCATAATGCACAAAATTACCACAGGGTCTAAAATCGAAAGAGAAATCAAAATATAAGAGCGAAGATGTATGGGTAGCTAAGCCTGAGTAGAACAAACAACAAAGATGAGCGGAGCGATGCACAAAGCACACAGCGAACTCGCACACAAGCTTGTCTTAAGGGGGGTGGTGACCGCCAAAAAAACAGATAAGAAAACAATTACACAAACGCAGGCCACAAAGCTGACTCCGCGATTATTTAATTTGTGAAATTGATTGTTTATAAGCACACAAACTGAAGCGCGAACACAACACGGTAAAGGGGTGAAATATCGAAATGATTTAAATAAAACTTTGCAACAAAATAGGCAAGTTAAACAACACAAATAATTTTTAATTGCGGACAAAAAACAAGACTCACTAACTCCTCTCTATGATCTGAGAACATACAGTTAGAGAGTGGCAGAGAGAGAGACTGCTGCGATCAAGCAGTTGCAACGGCGCTGCTCAAGGGCAGAGGCTGCAAAAATGCTAGGGCAGAAAGTTTTCGGCAAGCAAGCGGTCACGACGTGCAGTGAAGCTAATTAAGAAGATGGTTGAGCCGGAGTGAAACGTGCCAAATCGAGACAGATCGCGAGACATAGATGCCGGTAAATTTTGTAAAAAGTACAGTGAACCCTGGCAGCCAGACCTAGTACACGCCATTAAGAATAAAAAGTGAAATTTAATTTTAAAGTTTATTTGAAGTGAGTATTATATTGGGGAGATTACGCCGGTGACAAGAAGGTTATTTCCTGATCTGTGGATTGTGAGTGGAACAATCCAATCCTAGTAGTCTTTAGGTCAGTTTTTGGACACGTCGGGCATTAACCACGTGATCCATCTCAATCCTAGCAGTCTTTAGGTCAGTTTTCTGTGGACACGTCGGGCATTAACCACGTGATCCTCTCTTTAGGTCAGTTTTTGGACACGTCGGGCATTAACCACGTGATCCATCTCAATCCTAGCAGTCTTTAGGTCAGTTTTCTGTGGACACGTTGGGAATTAACCACGTGACCCCTCCCAATCCTAGTAGTCTTTAGCTCAGTTTTTGGACACGTTGGGCATTAACCACCCAATCCTAGTAGTCTTTAGCTCCAATTTTCTTGGACACGTCGGTCATTAACCACGTGACTTGTCTCACTCCCCTTTCCCGTTCTTCAGGTCCTCAGCCAGTCTGTAGAATATTTCTGGTTCTTTTGGTAAGGATTACGAAAGAAAGTCAGTATAGTTGGCATCTCTTTCTAAGCGGTTTATTATAGTGGCATACATCGACGGTAGAGGAAATTACGAGAAAATGCTCCCGTCTCCCTTTTGATTCACAGGAGTCCCCGCAAATTATAAATATCTTGTAATTCACCTTGCACAGGCTGAGTAAGACCCTGGCTGGAAAAACTTCGTTACACGATATGGTTTTGTTCGGATTGGTACGTTTGACGTTAGCGTAATCTCCATTTTTGTTAAAGAACATTTTCCGAGATCTTTAGCTTTGTCTGCAAAGCATGACGAGTTTTTGGTTACCACGTTTTCGATCATTTGTTTTTCGACGAGTTCGAGATTTTCGTTTGTAGTAATATTTCGAACGTTTTCGATAGAACATTCATTTCCTTGAATGATCAATTTATTACCGTCGCGGATAAAATGTCTTTGCCCAACAGGACATTTTCGAGAGCAGATTATCGTCTACAATTAACGTATCGATTTCGAACGGATTTTCGTCGATAATAACTTTCGCGTTTAGCTTCCGACTACAAAGAATTTTTCCACCACCAAAACCGTTTAGTGATACAGCACAATTTGCGAAACTCCAATTTTGTCAGCAAACGTTTTTCGGATTAATGTTCGAGTACTACCAGGGTCTACAAATGCTGTTGTATGATTACCGTTAACTTCAATGTTTTTACAAATATCATTTTCCGAATTTTTCACGATTTTATTTACGTTATTATTTTTCGTCGGTTTTATTTTGTCTGGGCAGTTAGCGGATTCATGAGTTGTACGATTACAACTGGTAAATCGTGGCTTACGTTGAGGTTCTGGACATTTTGACGCGTAATGCCCAATTTTCTGACAGTTAAAACACTTTATTGAATTTTCACTCTTTTCCTCGTTTTGACGTTTTATAGTTGGGTTTGAGGTTTGATTTTTGGAAATGTTTCTCTTTTAATAAAATTTACCGGATTATGTTTTATCCCGCAATAAGTCATTACAAGACACATAATCGTTTGATATTTTCCTCTTTAGATAGTAGTCGTTGATTCCGTTTATAATATGTGTAGCGATTGCTGAATCAGGCAGCTCACCTTTCTTCCCGATTGACAGCATTTTGTAATAATAGTCATGTGGAGACTCGTTTGCAGCTCTTCGTGTTTTAGACATTTTTATATGAATATCTGCTGCGTTATCGATACATGGAAAATCACTTAAAAATTTGGCCACAAAGTCCGGCCACGTTTGGAGGACTTCAATGGAATCGACCCAATAACGTGTGCAGCTCCTTGCATTTTTCTGTTGTACACAAAAATGAGGCTTGATCATCCCAGCGATATGCGGTCTTAGGGATTCTATACGTTTTACAAATTGACGTGCATTTGGTAATTTTTCGGATGATGGGTAAAAATCTGGCAACAAAGCCATAATTTCTCTTACGTTACCACGGACTGGTATCACGGGACGTTGTGTTTGGATTACGTAATTCGTTATACGTATTTGTCGGGTGTACGTTAGACGTGTATACGTTTGGTCGTTGTTGCGCGTTTACGTTTTGAACATAATTCGGCATGTTCACATGTGATTGTTTGTTTTGTTGCTGAGACGTAGCAACATTTGCGTAATAATTTTGCCTGTTCGGCTGACACGTAGCCACACTTCCGTACAAACAAATTTGTGTTCACGATCTGTTGCCGAGACGAAGCAACATTTTCAAATTGAACCGGCCCATGTAGCGGAGACGTAACTACATTTCCGTTAGGCGCGATTAACACGTTTGATCGTTGGACGTATTGCTGTGACGTAGCAATATTTCCGAAATACTCATGACCATGCAGCTGAGACGTAGCCACATTTTCGTTAGGCGCGAACATGTTTGAATTAACGATTTGTTGCTGAGACGTAGCAACATTTGCAAAATGAACTGGCCTATGCAGCTGAGACGTAGCTACATTTTCGTTAGGCGCGAACATATTTGAATTAACGATATGTTGCTGAGACGTAGCCACATTTTCGTTAGGCGCCAATACATTTGAACACAAGATCGGTTGCGATTGCGACGCAACGAACACGATGGACTGCGGATACGTTGCAGTGGCGTATCGAACATTTGGTTCCGTTTGAGTTAGTGAGAGTGTGACAGACGTATATGTCGTTTTCGGAGGCGCCGTATTGTCGCGACGCAAGAGTTCATTTCTGTCGAATTGTGAATTTGTTGTTGTCGTTGGCGGCAAATATGACGAATTGAATGATGGCTGAAACGCATTTTGTTGTAATTGCAATTGCCGCACCGAATTTTCGAGTTCACTCACTTTTGCCATTGTGGCAACCCTCTGGCAACGCGCCAGTTAGAACTAGAACTTTCTTCTAGCTACACAAACCACGCGATCAGCGCGCCATATTTCTTCATCGTCATAAAAAGCTGTGTTACAAATAAAGTTTAAGTTGTTAAATATTGGCTAGTTTTATTTAATAACGCACAGTTCAACACATGGGAGATTGATCATCCACACCTCCCATAACTGGTGACCCTCGACTGTCTTTACATACGCAACCTGGCGCTCCGGTGGACTCACTCACCAATACAAATACAAATACAGTCACCATAACTGGTGACCCTCGACTGTCTTTACATACGCAACCTAGCGCTCCGGTGGACACACTCACCCATACACACACGTACAGTTACCACAATTGGTGATCTTCGACTAGTTCTACATACGCAAACAAGCGCTCCGGTGGACACACTCACCCATACAAACGCAAACACTGTCCCCGTAATTGACAATTTTCGACAAATTTCAACATACGCCAGCTAGCGCTCCGGTGGACACAAACACAAACATACAAACTCACTCTAACCTAAAAAGTGAAAACTTCGTATTAAAAAAAATCCAAAATGTCCGACGATGAAGACAACGCCGTCGCGCAACCAAACGAGCAAATTGCTAATAATAATATCGAAAATACGAATAATGTAAATTCGGTTTTTGGCAAAATGCCGTTTCCGCAACTTCACTCCATTGCAAACATAGAAATGTTTTTCACCAAATTGGAAAACTGGTTTCTGCTACAAGGGCTCGGCGCGCGTAAGGAACAGGAAAAGTACGCAGCAGTTATTGCATATGTTGATCCCAAATACCTAGATCAAGTATATGATCTAGTTCGAAATCCACCTCAAACGAATCCGTACTCCACCCTCAAACAAGCGATTCTTGCTAAATTCGCAGAATCTGAAATGGCACGCCTTGATAAACTTGCCACTGGAATCCAACTCGGCGAGGGACGTCCAAGCCATCTACTCAGCCAGCTTCAACAAACAAACGCCACAAATGACGAATCTGTTGTACTTCGTTACTGGATCAAACGCCTTCCACCTGCAGCACGTGCCGTCATTGTAGGCATGCTGGAAAGCTCACCCAACACAACTCTATCACAACTGGCAACTGCCGCAGACGCTGTGATGGATTCACTTAACTATTCTCCAGGTGATAATATATATGCCGTATCGCGCAACAGCATTGCTGAGGGATCAAATGAGGAACGCTTCACTCGAATAGAGAAACGACTCGACAACAACGACAAAATGCTTCAGCAGATCAACAACAAGCTTGGTAAGCTACTCAACAACAACAACCAACGCTCCCGCAGTCGCAATCGCTCACAGAGCAGCAACAGCCACAATCGCAGCAACACCCCAATTGCGAACAACACCTCATCCAAACACTGCTGGTACCACACCACGTTCGGGAGTGATGCACAACACTGCAATGCTCCATGCTCTTTCAATCAGACCAGCAACGCCGACCAAAAACAAATCCACCGTCGGAGATCAAGAAGGCAACTCCGGCGGACCAACTGCAGATGCCTTACAAAACCAACCCCATTCCAAACTTAGGGTAAATGTATTTAGAATATCGACATCCAATCGACTTTTCGTTCCAGATATCAAATCAGGAAAACAATTTCTTATCGACACGGGCGCTGACGTTTCCGTTATACCTTCTGTTGCAATAAATCGACGTATCACAGCCACCAATGGTCATTCACTTTTTGCAGCTAATGGCACTGCAATTAAGACTTATGGTACAACTCGTCTCACCCTTGATCTTGGACTACGCCGTCCCTACACATGGAATTTCATCATAGCTGATACCAAAATCCCAATCATTGGATCCGACTTTTTGCAACACTTCAACTTACTGGTCAACATTAAGGATGCCAAGCTAATCGACGCCGAAACACTTTTGTCACGCCACGGTATCTGCAGTCTGCATTCATCAGATCAAATCAAAACATTCAACACATCCTGTGAATTCGCAAGGCTGCTGGAAGAATTCAAAGACATCACTCAGCTCAACGCTTCCGCACCCAAACCAACCGTAGCTGATGTCACTCACTGCATAGATACAAAAGGTGCACCACCATTCGCAAGACCAAGACGCCTCACTCCTGACAAATTCAAAGCAGCTAAGAGTGAATTTGAATTCTTAATCAATATTGGTGTGTGCCGTCCGTCCAAAAGTTCATATGCTTCACCTTTGCACATGGTCCGCAAGCCCACTGGTGAATGGCGGCCATGTGGCGACTACCGTGCTCTCAATTCTCAAACAACTTCAGATCGGTATCCCCTACCACATATTCAAGACTGCACACATATTTTCTATGGCAAACACATATTCTCAAAAATCGATCTCAACCGTGCATATCACCAGATCCCCATCGAACCACGTGATATTCCAAAAACAGCAATAACCACACCCTTTGGTTTATTCGAATTTACTCATATGACATTTGGTTTGTGCAACGCTGCACAAACATTCCAACGATACATGCATTCCGCATTACGAGACTTGGATTTTATTTTCGTTTATGTAGATGACATTGCCATCGCATCAGACAACATGGAACAACACAAAATCCATTTACGTCAAGTTTTTGAAAGACTTCGTCAACATCACCTTACTATAAATCCAAGCAAATGTCATTTCGGTCAGAAATCAATCGAATTTCTAGGCCATCACGTAGACTGCAACGGCATCAAGCCTATGCCAGAGAAGATCAAAGCAATCGCTATCTTTCCATTGCCCAAAGTTGCAAAAGAACTTCGACGATTTTTGGCAATGATCAACTTTTACAGGCGATTTTTGTCGAATGCTATTCAACACCAAGCACCTTTAGTTCATCTGATTCCTGGCAACAAAAAGAATGACTCTACTCCGATCAGCTGGACAGATGACACCATCAAGCACTTCGATGAATGCAAACGTTCGCTAGCGGAAGCAACCATGCTAGTTCATCCAGCTCCAATTGCCCACCTATCGCTTAGCACAGACGCAAGTGACATAGCAGTCGGTGCTGTACTACATCAAATCATTGATCAGGAATTTCAGCCAATGGGATTTTTTAGCGTCAAACTCACTGATGCACAGCGCAAGTATAGCACTTACGATCGAGAGCTATTAGCAATATATCTCAGCATCAAACATTTCCGCTACATGCTTGAAGGAAGAATATTTGATGTTCGCACAGACCACAAACCATTGGTATATGCTTTCGCCCAGAAACCAGAAAAAAGCTTCTCACGGCAACTTCGACAATTGGACTTCATAGGTCAATTCACAACATCAATATTGCATATAGCCGGCAGCGAAAACAAAACAGCTGATACTCTTTCTCGCATCGCAGCCGTTGAAGCTAACATCATCGACTACAATCAAATCGCTACTGCCCAACAAAGTTGTCCTGAGCTAAAACAATTGCTTCAAGATGACACTACAACGCTGCAACTCAAAGCTATCACCATTCCGAATACGACGAATCCTATCTTATGTGATTTTTCTACTTCCAGAGTACGACCATTCATCCCGCAGCCACTCAGAAGACTAATCATCGGCAAACTTCACAATATTTCTCATGGTGGAGCTAACTCGACAATCAAACTTATCAAGGAACGATTCTTATGGCCTTTTAGGCACAAGGAGATAACCGACTTCGTCAAGCACTGCATCCCTTGCCAGAGATCAAAAGTCACTCGACATGTTCACTCGCCACTACAACAGTATCAACTGCCAACTCAAAGATTCGAACACATCAACTTGGACCTGATTGGACCACTGCCTCAATCTGGTCAATTTAGATATTGTTTGACTATCATCGATCGCTATACCCGCTGGCCAGAAGCTGTTGCAATCGAAGATATCCAGGCAGAAACAGTAGCAGCAGCACTAATTAATACATGGATTTCCCGTTTTGGAGTCCCCACACGCATCACAACGGACCAAGGTAGGCAGTTCGAATCCAGGTAATTTACCGAGCTGTCCCGACTCCTTGGCATTGATCATTTGCGCACAACCACATATCATCCGCAAGCAAATGGAATCATTGAACGCTGGCACAGAACCTTAAAAGCAGCCATCATGTGCAAAAATAGAATTGGATGGCCACTCAAACTTCCAATGATTCTACTTGGACTACGCTCAGCATACAAACCAGATCTTAAACCACAGCAGCACAACTGGTTTACGGCACAACACTTCGACTGCCTGGCGAATTTTTACACGCAAACAGTAAATTTCAACCACAAACAGAATTCGCCAAGGATCTAGCAAAGATGATGTCCGAAATTCGACCAACTCAAACCGCTCACCACGACACCTCCAAACCATTCCGTTTTTAAGCAATTGGACAATGCAACCCACGTCTTTTTGCGAAACGACACGGTTCGTGGTTCACTTCAGTCGCCCTACGATGGACCCTTTGAAGTAAAATCAAAACAAACAAAATATTACACCATATCTGTAAATGGTCGCGATACGAAAGTATCAATAGACCGCCTAAAACCCGCTTTTATAGAAGCTCAACCATCATCATCATCCACCAACGCAACGGATACTCATTCACAACCATCAAGTCAACTGGACGACGCAGCCAGAACCATCACAGAGACGCCTGCAGTTCAACAATCCTCCAGGCCTCGTCGCCCAATTAGACTCCCCGTTCGCTTTACAACTTGAAGTCTAGGAGGGAGTACTGTGGCAACCCTCTGGCAACGCGCCGTTAACGACTAATCATACATTTTTCTCATATCAATTAATGGTCACATTGACTCTAGAACTTTCTTCTAGCTACACAAACCACGCGATCAGCGCGCCATATTTCTTCATCGTCATAAAAAGCTGTGTTACAAATAAAGTTTAAGTTGTTAAATATTGGCTAGTTTTATTTAATAACGCACAGTTCAACACATGGGAGATTGATCATCCACACATCCCATACCATCATTGAATTTTGATTTTTGAGGCTTGCGTATTCTTCGTCACTATAGTTTTCTATTAGTCTCTGCATTAACTGGTCTCGATTTCCAGACGTTGATAGACCAGCAAGTCTACACTTTTCTTGCAACGCCTTTTTGCTTTGGTACGTGTTACCCGGCATTTTGGCTACAGCTCTCGTTTACGTTTTGCTTATTTACGTTGCACTTTCGATGTCACTTAATAGCACTTTTTGCACTCATCCCACTTCTGAAATTGTCACATAAAAACACTTTTGGGTTTGGACCCACTGATGAAATTGTCATGTGGGTGATGGGGGTTTGTCAGGAGAAAGGCAGGCGCGCAGAGCGGCTTACGGTACCAATTAAGTAGACGGAGACGAGCCGATCATAATGATACTGAAATCAAAATGTAAGGTTCGTTTACATGATTATGTCTGTGCTTAGGGTATATGGTTAAATATGCTTGCCGGGAACGTTCGAGAACGTCCGGCCGTTTCAAACGCAGCCAACCAACTCCCGAGGAGTTTTAGAGAAGGGCCGGTCGTGTGCGGTTTGAGTTCGATGCAACCATTAGGTTGCAGATTAGCTTCACTGCGAAAAATCGGGTGACATATGTGATTTTTCATTTTGCGTGGGCGGAAGGTGCGTGTTAAAAAATTTTCAAACAATCTTGATCTGCGTGCAGACAATACGACTCTACACTGAAAAATAGTAGCTCTAGCTCTTTTAGTCTTTGAGATAAAGGTGTGTATACCGACAGGCGGACAGACAAACCGCCTGACAAGGCTAAATCGGACTCGGCTATTGATACTGATCAAAAATAAACACACTTTATGGGGTCGGAGATGCTTCTTTCTGTATGGAAATTTTATTTTTAGAACGTGGGCTGCTTCTTTGCCCATAGTCTCAAATGTGTTAGGTAAGGTAAGGTTATGTAATTTCAAGTCAGCTCTCTAATTCAATATCTTCATGAGGCACAGTAAACTTTATTTTTTTGAGAAAAAATTGTGCGGGGGCATATTTACAAATTTTTTGCTTAAAATTATTTTTGAACGTACGCCACCTCAAGATAAAGTAGTAGAACTTTGGTTTTATGGCCAGAATATGGTTTTGTATAGGATTATCGATTAACAATGCAGGGAGAACAAAAAAACTAAAAAAAATGTCATCATTTTTGTTGTACTCCTTTCATTGCACCTACTGCACACAGACATGCATGCTTGTGAACAAACATACATACTGATTCATAGATCATATATATATATAAACATTTGCCGTAAGTCTTTTGGTTTAAAAAGTTATTTGCATTTAATTTTTATTTTCAATTCTTTTTTATTTATAAAAATTAAAAATAATTCTTATTGAAAAATTTCTATATAAAAATCGAAAAAATATAAATTAAAAGTAATTTTTTCGAAAAAAATCGCAAATAAAAATTTATCCATATTTCTAACAACAGGCTCAATATTATTAATTCTGGTGCCTCCCACTTTCACGTAGGACCTTTATTTAAGAAAAATTGTTGTTTACATTTTTTTTGTTCATGACTATTATTTTCGGTCCATGATACATACAGGGTTGCCCATATTCGACGGACCCATCTGGCAACGCCATAACTTTTGACAGAGATGTCAGATCGCTTAATGACATACCGCGTTTGAAGCGTCAGTCCAAGCAGATTTTTACCATGGTACCATACACGCCACGCGAGCGCTCTGAAATAGTTGAAATTTACATTCAACAGAACAAGTCAATTGTAAAAACTCAACGTGCTTTTAAAAAATTAAAAAAAAGTGAAAAGTGCGCCTTCTAAGAACACCATTAAGCGTTTATACGAAAAATTTTCGACTGGTGAGGCTCTTTCTAATCCGAAGAGGCCAAATAAAAGTCGACCAAGGCGATCGGCCGAGAATATCGCTGCCGTACGAGCCAGTGTTGAGAGGTCCCCAAGAACATCCCAAAAACGCCGTTCTCGCAGTTGGGCATGGCTCGGTCCACTTTACAACGGATTATTCGCGTTGATTTGCATTTGTTCCCGTAAAAATTCAATTGACGCAAAGATTGTTGCCTGCGGACAAGCCTCGTCGATTGGAATGGGCCCAAAGAGTCATCGAAATGGCCGAAGATGACGAGCAATTTTGTAACAAAATTATCATGTCCGATGAAGCCCATTTCACATTGAATGGGACCGTAAATAAGCAAAATTGCCGTATTTACGCCACTGAAAATCCTCAGGAGATTCAAGAGTGCCTCTTATGACGAAAAAGTCACAGTTTGGTGCGGCGTTAGTGAAAACGGTCATTGGGCCGTTTTCTTCCAAAATGAAAATGGCCATGCTGTTACCATCAACCAGGAGCGTTATCGCGACATGATGACCAATTTTGTGATGCCAATTATTCGTCGAAAGCGTATGAGGCAGTTCTGGTTTCAACAAGACGGCGCTCCACCGCACACAAGTCGCATAACAATCGATTTTCTGAAGAAATTGTTTCCGGGCCGTTTGATGTCGAAAAGTGGTGATTTGGACTGGCCACCGCGTTCGCCCGATTTGACGCCGCCTGACTTCTTCTTGTGGGGATATTTGAAGTCAAAGGTTTACGTTAACAAGTCAAGGACCGTAGAAGAGCTCAAGGACAACATTCGTGAAGAAATAGCGGCTATTCCGGCTGAAATGTTGGCGAAAACGATGGAAAATGCTGCAAAAAAGGGCACAATACGCCATCAACGCCAGAGGCGGCCATTTGAGAGATATCATATTCAAAAATTGATGTAAAACAAATCTACTTGGAACAAATTAAATGATTAAGATTGCCAACCGCCAAATTTTTATTTTTTTCTTTGATTTTTTAAAAAAAAACATGGGTCCGTCGAATATGGGCAACCCTGTACTTAACTAAAACGGAAAAAGTGCACATAAGACCCGTCGATCTCACCAAGCGTCACCTTTGACTTGGCGTGCGAGAAATCAATCATGGACTGGTGGGAACGGGAGGGAATCGTGCAGGTGTGTTGGACTTTTCTAGTCAAAATGGGTCTGGTCCTTCTTAGACAATAGAGCTTTTGTCAAATAAAAAATTAAATACGACTTGGTCGTTTGTGGATTCGATCGAGAATGAATTTAATGTCACAATTTTGTTATGTCCTATGATGACATATTGGTTGCTGCACAGTAAAATTGTTGCCTCTTCTTGAGTACACATAAGACGACCGAAATAATTATTATTACAATTAAAAACCCTGTGTACTTGAATGTACTATGCCTAGCGGCCAACGTCTTAATTTGCTTAATTTCCTTCTGAATACTAATTCCGGTTAGTTGTAACTTTCGGACATTTGGAATCTTTATCGTGTTATTTATGACAATGTTTGTATTGTATGATTGTGACCCTATCGTAAAATTCGACATTATTTATTTTAATTGAGCAGTTATTGTAACGAATAAGCTCAAAATTATTAATGTTTGTCTGCCTCCCGCAGGTCGATTCCAACTTTGTGTTTTTAATATTGAATACAAAAATATATCCCATTTCGGGTTCAAATATCTTTTCCTCCTCTTCTGTCACTTTAATGTTACAAACAGAGTCGGACTCTTTAAGTATCTTTTCTATACCCCTATCTGTCGGAGCAGTCGGCTTTTGGCAATAATATATTACTCCAATTTTGTTACATGGTCTTGTGTATTGATAAATTTTGTTGTTATTAAAACTAATATAACTAGGTATTGTAATGAAGTTTGTTCTGTTCATGGGCAAGGGTATTACATGTGCAAATGTAAGATTTTCATTTTCGAGTATCGGTATAAGTATTTTGAAATTAATTATTGTATCATTTATATTTATTTTCATTTTAAGCAAATTATAAATATCTGCTGTTGTTTCATTTGACGAAATATTCTGTCTCTCTAATATAATCTTGAAAGTTTCAATCTCTGGATTTCCTAAGATGAACTTAGTTATGATATCTAACTTGGATAGTAGGATGCATTCCGCTATATTATTTATATAATTTGGAGAAATGTCAACATTGTAGTTAATTCTTATAATTTTCTGAATCATATCTATCTCAAAATTGTGGTTTTTTCTTTCCTTGTATACTGAGTTCGTTAGATAGATAATTATTTCTTCTTGTTCCTCGTCAATAAACTTTGTTAAATTATTAAATCTTTCAGTTAATAACAACTTGGATGTCTACCTTATTATACACTTACAAAGTGTATATTAATTTTGCACAGAGTGTTCTTTTTGCTGCACGCAACTAAGAAGTTGGAACCGGCCGAATCGGATTACTATATCATATAGCTCCCATAGGAACGATCGGTCGGAAAATAAGTCTTAGTAAAAAAAAATTTGTTGCCCTTATATTTTTTTATTTTCAAGTACCTTAAGTGTATTAATCATTTCTCCTCTTGTTTCCTTCTTTAATAAGTATATTGTGTCATTGAATTGGTGCACCGTTTGTTGAAACTCAGTCACATTTACAGTTTGTATCACTTGTTGATACGTCACGATGTTTTTGGCCTTCCCAAGATCTATCTTTGCTGTCGGTTGTGCCTTGTTTAGGTCTTGCACTATGATTGATTGTGCGGCAGCCCATACTATTCTGTAATTATGTATTTGGATTACTTTAGTGTTGTTCTTGTGGGTGGTGTGTTGTTTTCCTAATCCTTGACTTATAGATCTTTTGTCCTTTTCCTGACTCAAATGCCATTCCTAAATCCTTTTGACTTTTATTTTTCGAAATCCTGGATGTAACTGTATTTCTTCAATTTTCCTTTCTATAAGATGTGTCCTTCTGTTGCAAGGTGATTGGATTAGATCTTTCTTCGTTTACTTCGTGATTCTTTCGTCAGTTTTTTTAATCATTTTTTTTTTCCTTTTTATATAAGTTTCTTTGGAATTCATTTAATTCAGTATATTGGATCGACCCATTGAGCATGTGGGTACGACCTGTATATAATTCGAAGGGTGTAAGCTCCGTTACCCAATGAACAGTGGTCGGAATCGGACATTTTTAGACATAAAGTCCAAAAATTAAATTGAAATTTTGCTCATATATTTTAAAGGACAAATTTTAATTTCGAAAAAAATTATTTTTTGATTGGACCACGCCATCAGCTACCTGCATTACAAATCCGCCCACCTCCGAAAGAAATGAAATATTACCCGTTACTTGTAGGGTAAAAAGTTTATACTAAGTTTGTGCAAATGTATGTAACAGTCAGAAGGAAGCATCTCCGACCCTATAAAGTTTATATATTCTTGATCAGCATCAACAGCCGAGTCGACCAAGCCCTGTCCGTCTGTCCGTCCGTCCGTCCGTCCGTCTGTTTCTATGCAATCTCTGTCTTGTCTTTTTGTATCTTTAAGTTCGCTCTTTTGAGCTTTTCGAAGACCTCCCTTAAATCGTTCATATGCAACTGTAATTATACTTTTATATCGTCCATATATACTTGGCAATTTCTTCCCCCTTTTTATACACTTGAAAAGTGTATATTAATTTTGCCCAGAAGTTTCTAACGCAAAGAAATATTCATTTCCGACCACATAAACTATATATATTCTTGATCAGGACGACGAGCCGGGTTCAATTCCGTCTGTCCGTCCGTCAGTCTGTCCGTCTGTCTGTCTGTTTCTACGCGAACTAGTCCCTCAGTTTTAAAGCTATCGAGCTGACATTTTGCACAGAGTCTTTTTACTGCACGCAACTAATATGTCGGAACCGGCCGGATCGGATGACTATATCATATAGCTGCCATAGGAACGATCGGTCAGGGAACTAGTTCTAGTGAGAAAAACTTTTTTGTTTTCCACCGTAGCGTCACTAATCTTGGTATATGTTAGTTTTATATGTTTCCACATAATTCTGGAAAAATGTATCGAAATCGGATGACTATAGCATAAAGCTGCCATAGAAACGGTCGGTTAAAAAACTTGTTCTAGTGAGAAAAACTTTATTGTTTTTCATCGTAGCGTCACTAATCTTGGTATATGTTAGTTTTATATGCTTTCATATAAGGCTGAGTTCACACTGTTCGACGCATGAGACATGATAATCTAGTAGGCCCTTATGTTGTCTTGTTTTCATTGAGAATAATTTGTTATTTGACAATTAAAACAATACAACATGAAGGCTAACTAGATTATCATGTCTCATGCGTCGAACAATGTGAACTCAGCCTAATACAGGAAAAATTTAATTTATTATTAAAATTTAATAATAAATCGGAGGACTGTATTATATAGCTCCGATAGAAACGGTCGGTCAAAAAACTACTTCAAGTGGGAAAAACTTTTTTATTTTCCATCGTTGCGTCACCAATCTTGGTATATATTAGTTTTATATGCGTCAACACAATTCAGAAAGATTTTATAAAAATCGGATGACTATAGCATATAACTGCCATAGGACCGATTGGTCGGAAAATGTGTTTTACTAAGAAACATGTTTTTAGGTTATCAAATTTTTATTATCAATGATTTAAAAATTTTAAATACCTTATATCTGTATCCTATATATATTTTACCGGTTAAATTAGTTGGAGTAAAGTGTTTCAAGTGTATTAAAACTTTGGCACAGTCGAAGTTAGCTTTGCCTTCTCGTTTTCTCCCAATGTTGACTAGCCGTTAAAACTTAGCAAGTGCATTAGTTAGTCCGAATGGCATTTTCAAAAATTTATATTTGCAGTGAAAGCTGTTTTAGGGTTGTCTTGCATTTCTATCTGGTGGTATCCACTTTTTAGATATCAGATTGAAAAATAGAAGGCTAACATCGGCTACGCCGATGTTTTAAATACCCTTGCAGTTTTTGAAAGTCGCTACCATTGATAACAAAAAAGTTTTTCTCACTACAACTAGTTTTTTGACCGACCGTTTATATGGCAGCTATATGCTATAGTCATCCGATTTTGATAAATTTTTCCAGAATTGTGTGAAGGGGTATAAAACTAATATATACCAAGAATGGGGACGCTTCGATGGAAAACAAAAAAGTTTTTCTCACTAGAACGAGTTTTTTGACAGACCGTTTATATGGCAGCTATATGCTATAGTCATCCGATTTTGATAAATTTTTCCAGAATTGTGTGAAGGGGTATAAAACTAATATATACCAAGATTGGTGACGCTTCGATGGAAAACAAAAGTTTTTCTCACTAGAACTAGTTTTTTGACTGACCGTTTATTTGGTAGCTATATGCTATAGTCATCCGATTTTAATAAATTTTTTTGGAATTGTGTAAAAGCATATAAAACTAATTTAACCAAGATTGGTGACGCTACGATAGAAAACAAAAGTTTTTTCTCACTAGAACTAGTTTTTTTACTGACCGTTTATATGGCAGCTATATGCTATAGTCATCCGATTTTGATACATTTTTCCAGAATTGTGTATTTAAAGACTTTTTGCAAAGTTTGGTTAAGATAGCTTCAAAACTGAGGGAGGAGATAGCATAGAAACAGACGGACGGACAGACGGACAGACGGACATGGCTATATAGACTCAGCTCGTCATGGTTGGTTTCCCAACAGTGTACAGGTGCACACCATGATGAGTGGCTATGTCTTATAATTCCCTGATCTAAAAGTACAGCTTTTTATACACTTGAAAAGAGTATATTAATTTTGCCCAGAAGTTTGGTAAGCATAGGAAATATTCATTTCCTGAGCACATAAAACTATATATATTCTTGATCAGGACGACGAGCCGAGTTCAATTCCGGGTGTCGTCCCCGTCCGTCTGTCCGTCTGTCCGTCTGTCCGTCTGTCTCCGTCTGTCTGTCTGTTTCTACGCGAACTAGTCCCTCAGTTTTAAAGCTATTCATTGAGCTGAAATTTTGCACAGAGTCTTCTTTTTACTGCACGCAACTAATATGTCGGAACCGGCCGGATCGGATGACTATATCATATAGCTGCCATAGGAACGATCGGTCGGAAAATAAGTTTTAGTGAGAAAAACTTGTTTGTTTTCCATCGTAGCGTCACTAATCTTGGTATATGTTAGTTTTATATGTTTCCACATAATTATCAAAAAAAAAATATCAAAATCGGATCACTATAGCATATAGCTGCCATAGAAACTGTCGGTTAAAAAACTAGTTCTAGTGAGAAAAACTTTTTTGATTTCCATCGTAGCGTCTCCAATCGTAGTATATATTTGTTTTATATGTTTCCACACAATTCTGAAAAAATTTATCAAAATCGGATGACTATAGCATATAGCTGCTATAAACGGACGGTCAAAAAACTACTTCAGTGAGAAAAAACTTTTTTTTTTTTTATCGTATGTCCCCAATCTTGGTATATATTAGTCTTATATGCTTTCACATAATTTCAAAAAATTATCAAAATCGGATGACTATAGCATATAGCTGCCATAGTACCGATCTGTCGGAAAATGTATTTTTACTAAGAAAAGTTTTTTTATGGTATCAAATTTTTATTATCAATGATTTAAAAATTTTTAATATCTGATATCTATATCCTATATATATTTTATACACTTGAAAAGTGTATATTAATTTTCCAGAAGTTTGCAACGCATAGAAATCATTCATTCTCGACCCCATAAACTATATATATTGATCAGGACAACAAGCTGAGTTTCGCTTGTCCGTCCGTCCTCTGTCCGTCCGTCTGTCCGTCCGTCTGTCCGTCTGTCTGTTTCTACGCGAACTAGTCTCTCAGTTTAAAGCACATGAAATTTTGCACAGAGTCTTCTTTTTACTGCACGCAACTATATGTCGGAACCGGCCGGATCGGATACATGTCATATAGCTACCATAGGAACGATCGGGTCTAAAACAAGTTCTAGTTAAAAAAACTGCTTTGTTTAAATCGTAGCGTCCCCCAATCTGGTATATGTTGTTTTTATATGCTCCATATATTCTGGAAAAAATGTATCAAAATCGGATCACTATAGCATATAGCTGCCATAGACGATCGGTCGAAAAAGTCGTTGTGAGAAAACTTTTTGATTTTCATCGTTGCGTATCCAATCGTAGTATATATTTGTTTTATATGTTTCCACAATTCTGAAAAAATTTATCAAAATCGGATGACTATAGCATATAGCTGCCATAAAACGGTCGGTCAAAAAAAAACACTTTTAGTGAGAAAAACTTTTTGTTTTTATCGTAGCGTCCCAATCTTGGTATATATTAGTGTTATATGCTCAACATAATTCTGAAAAATTATCAAAATCTGATGACTATAGCATATGCTGATAGGACCGATCGTGAAAAATGTGATTTTACTAAGAAAAGTTTTTTTTATGGTATCAAATTTTTATTATCAATGATTTAAAAATTTAAAATATCTGATATCTATATCCTATATATATTTTACCGGTTACATCAGCTAGAAGTAAAGTTTTTCATGTATTAAAACTTCGGCACAGTCGAAGTTAGCTTTGCTTCTGTTCCAGTTAAGTCAGTTGGAGTAAAGTTTTTCAAGTGTAATTAAAACGAGAGAAGGCAAAGCTAACTTCGACTGTGCCGAAGTTTTAAAATTGAAAAACTATTCTCCAACTGATGTAACCGGTAAAGATATATATAGGATATAGATATCAGATATTTTAAATTTTGAAATCATTGATAATAAAAAATTTGATACCATAAAAAAAACTTTTCTTAGTAAATCACATTTTCGACAGATCGGTCCTATGGCAGCTATATGCTATAGTCATCAGATTTTGATAAAATCTTTCCAGAAATTGTGTTGACGCATATAACAACTAATAATACCAAGATTGGGGACGCTACGATAAAAACAAAAAGTTTTTCTCACTAAAAGTGTTTTTTTTGACCGACCGTTTATGGCAGCTATATGCTATAGTCATCCGATTTTGATCAATTTTTTCAGAATTGTGTGAAACATATAAAACAAATATATACTACGATTGGAGACGCTACGATGAAAATCAAAAAGTTTTTTCTCACAACGACTTATTTTTCGACCGATCGTTCCTATGGCAGCTATATGCTATAGTGATCCGATTTTGATACATTTTTCCAGAATTATGTGGAAGCATATAAAACTAACATATACCAAGATTGGGGACGCTACGGTGTAAAACAAAAAAGTTTTTCTAACTAGGAACTTTTTCTTAGACCGATCGTTCCTATGGTAGCTATATGTTATTGTCATCCGATCCGGCCGGTTCCGACATATTAGTTGCGTGCAGTAAAAAGAAGACTCTGTGCAAAATTTCAGCTCGATAGCTTTAAAACTGAGAGACTAGTTCGCGTAGAAACAGACAGACGGACAGACAGACGGACAGACGGACGGACGGACAAGCGGAAATGAACTCGGCTTGTTGTCCTGATCAAGAATATATATAGTTTATGGGGTCGGAAATGAATATTTCTATGCGTTACAAACTTCTGGGCAAAATTAATATACACTTTTCAAGTGTATAAAAAGCAATTTAAATAATATATTTTGAGTATTTTATTCAAACTTCACTTTATTTACAGGTAATGATGATTTAGCCTTTTCAAAAGAAAATTATGTTTTTTTGGTATATGTTTCTTAAATCCAGGTTTCGTTTGGAAACTTTTCTTATGGTCGATAACTCGCAGGAAAACCTATCCATTTTATTAATGATGATCAACTAAATAATTACTGATATCTTGCACCTTATAAATGTTTGAGTTTTATGTATGTAAATCATATACTTGCACCATGTACCTTATCTCTTAATGTATATGTAGAAAAAAAGGTGATGAAATTAAATAGATTTTATGATGAGAAAGAGTGAGTCAGCTAATATACAACAATAATTTTACGCCTATATGATTGGTTTCTGGAATCCTAACGTTATCTATGATTTTGTAATCCTTATCAGTTCTGAATGATGATCGTTGATTGGTTCAGAATAGTATTATTGTATATAAGAAGCTTATCGACCATATACTATAGATATTGTCTGTCTTGCTCAATTTTGAATATAAGGAAAGGTACAAATAAAATTTAATCAGTCATCAGTTAGCGATAAATAATATCAAATATTTACAATGGTTTGTATGCTTATACTTTTATAAAGATAACATATTTACAATAGTGTAACTACAAACATAGGAATTCTTGGAGATCGTGAATGAGCCAAAAGTACCCATTGGATATACCAAAATGGAGTGACTTTATATTGGAGCTGTGTACACAATTACTGATTGTAAATTAAAGAAAACCGCATATGGGGATAAAATTGCTCTTTATCTCAAAGATAAGGATAATACTCCATTTTGGATATTTCTACCTAAATGCTTTGTAAATAAGATCTCCTCAAAGACGTCGTATAAAAAGTTGAAGGAGAATGGCATTACGCATGTAATATATAAGGGAAAAGAGCAGGACAGATATTGTGCAGCGGAGTTTACATTCATTAAAAAATCAGTATAAGTAGCAGAGTATTTTCCAAGAGCCATCATTCGTCGGTCAAGCAGTCATAAATGCATTCAAAACAAATTGAACTGTTCCTGTTCCAATTTGAAGGTTTAATCTTCGAGGAGCATTTGGAACGGCTGAAGACCTTGAAAACCACTTTGGAGGATCTGGAGGAGAAGGAATTAATATATTCTCGATATGGTTTTCACTACAAGCTATGTCCATGGAGTGATGTCGAAGCAACTGAGGGTCCTGACACATGCACTTGTCATATGATGCCGAAGCTGACTGAAGAGGCCTTGAGGATAATGACGAAATATTATCAACTAAGAAAGAGATTTTATCTAACAAATAAATAAAACAAACATTTAATTCTAAAAAATATTTTATTATACACTTGAAAAGTGTATATTAATTTTGCCCAGAAGTTTGTAACGCATAGAAATATTCATTTGCGACCACATAAACTATATATATTCTTGATCAGGACGACGAGCTGAGTTCAATTCCGTCTGTCCGTCCGTCCGTCTGTCTGTTTCTACGCGAACTAGTCTCTCAGTTTTAAAGCTATCGAGCTGAAATTTTGCACAGAGTCTTCTTTTTACTGCACGCAACTAATATGTCGGAACCGGCCGGATCGGATGACTATATCATATAGCTGCCATAGGTACGATCGGTCTAAGAACTAGTTCTAGTTAGAAAAACTTTGTTGTTTTCCATCGTAGGGGCACAAAACTTGGTGTATGTTAGTTTTATATGCTTCCACATAATTGTGAAAAAATTTATCAAAATCGGATGACTATATCATATAGCTGCCATATAAAGGGTCGGTCAAAAAACTAGTTCTAGCGTCACCAATCGTTTATGTTTTATATGCTTCCACACAATTTCGAAAAAATGTATCAAATTCGGATGACTATATCATATAGCTGCCATAGGAACGATCGGTCGGAAAATAAGTTTTAGTGAGAAAAACTTTTTTGTTTTCCATCGTAGCGTCACTAATCTTGGTATATGATAGTTTTATATGATTTCACATAATTCTGGAAAAATGTATCACAATCGGAGCACTATAGCATATAGCTGCCATAGAAACGGTCGGTCAAAAAACAAGTTCTAGTGAGAAAAACTTTTTTGTTTTCCATCGTATCGTCACCAATCTTGGTAGATATTAGTTTTATATGCTTTTACAAATTTTTTAAAAATTTTATAAAAATCGGATGACTATAGCATATAGCTGCCATGGGACCGATCGGTCGGAAAATGTGATTTACTAAGAAAAGTTTTTTTTTGGTATCCTATTTTTATTATCAATGATTTAAAATTTTTTAATATCTGATATCTATATCCTATATATATTTTACTGGTTAAATCAATTGGAGTAAAGTTTATCAAGTGTATTAAAACTTCTGCACAGTCGAAGTTAGCTTTGCCTTCTCGTTTTTATACACTTGAAAAGTGTATATTAATTTTGCCCAGAAGTTTGTAACGCATAGAAATATTCATTTCCGACCCCATAAACTATATATATTCTTGATCAGGACGACGAGCTGAGTTCATTTCCGCTTGTCCGTCCGTCCGTCTGTCTGTCCGTCTGTCTGTTTCTACGCGAACTAGTCTCTCAGTTTTAAATCTATCGAGCTGAAATTTTGCACAGAGTCTTCTCTTTACTGCACGCAACTAATATGTCGGAACCGGCCGGATCGGATGACTATATCATATAGCTGCCATAGGAACGATCGGTCTAAGAACTAGTTCTAGTTAGAAAAACTTTTTGTTTTCCATCGTAGCGTCACTAATCTCGGTAAATTTTAGTATTATATGCTGCCACATGATTCTGGAAAAAAGTATCAAAATCGGATCACTATAGCATATAGTTGCCATAGGAACGATCGGTCGAAAAATAAGTATTTGTGAGAAAAATTTTTTTGCTTTCCATCGTAGCGTCTCCAATCGTAGTATATATTTGTTTTATATGTTTCCACACAATTCTGAAAAAATGTATCAAAATCGGATGACTATAGCATATAGCTGCCATATAAACCGTCGGTCAAAAAACTATTTGTAGTGAGAAAAACTTTTGTTTTTTAACGTAGCGTCCCCAATCTTGGTATATATTAGTTTTATATGCTTTCACATAATTTTTAAAAAAATTATCAAAATCGGATGACTATAGCATATAGCTTTCATAGGACCAATCGGTCGGAAAATGTGTTTTACTAAGAAAAGTTTTTTTTTATGGTATCAAATTTTTATTATCAATGATTTAATAATTTTAATTATCTGATGTCTATATCCTAAATATATTTTTCCAGTTAAATCAGTTGGAGTTAAGTTTTTCAAGTGTATTAAAACTTCGGCACAGTCGAAGTTAGCTTTGCCTTCTCGTTTTATTTTTTTGAAGTTAAGGGAAAACACTTTTAAAATTAGCTTATCATTATAAATAAAATCATTTTTCTTAAAATTTTTCAGAAATATTTTTAAATTTTTTGTCCTGCATTTATAGAGTCAAATAGCAGACAATAATGCCCACAAGTATAAGAAAAATATCCTTGTGTTTGTTGTTTGTTATAGGTATAATTTTTTGAGTTCTTTTTCAAAAATTGTAAAAAAATCTTTCTGTTGAGGATATTGTAATGGTCGCAGTTGCATTTTGGTAAAATAAATAGGTTAAAATTATCGCAGTTTGTTTGCAGCAAAAATGTTGCATGCGATAATTTAGTTGCATAGTGCTTGAAATAGAAATGTCGATGAAAGCTGCGCTTTGCCAGAAGCGATCTAAATCATCTTCGGCTCTTAACCGATTTTACCCGATTTTCAAGCTTTTCCGTGAGCCTATAAAAACCCTTTGTCGACTGCACATGGCCTCTTTTTCGCTATCTCACATTTTATTGCAAGCATCTTGCTGCCGAAAAAGCGAAAAGAGACACGTGTAATTTAACCTAACAATATTTAATATATATATTATATTTTTCAAATATAAGAAAATTTTAATTACACGTTGGCCAGCCAGAACAAAAAGCTGGAATCAGCTTTTTGTTTGCTTTAAAAAAAAACCTGCTGGTAAGTGTAATTCCGCCCTTTTGCCTTTTACTAGGCCCATTAGTTACTCCAGTTGCCTTCCACAGTGCAGAAGCCACATCTTGGCCTATCGTCGGTCCACCACCCACCGCCCACATTCTGCTCTCCGCCCATATACATTCAGCTCATGGGATCCCATTGGATCAGAGCACTGGATGAGGCTGGAATGTGGGCATTCAAATTGGTGAGCGCCTAAATTCCCCTCAACTGAGAGAGAACCTGGATTGACCACGGATTCTAAGTTCCCGTGGCCGTGGAAAAAAGCACCTTCAGAAGCTCCCCTGGCCCAGTTTTCATTTCGCGCCGGTAGACTCCACAGCGACCTGCCGTTCGTCCAGCTGTTGTGTGACCTTAAAATAGCCAAAATTGGCTGGAAATTGACTACAAGCAGTGTGTGTGTGTAATTCAAAAAAAAAAAAAAAAAAAAACAATCAGTGAAAATTCAGTTAAATTTATTACTTAGCCCCCACCCCGCTAAATCATCAGTGTGTGTTTTTTTTTCTACAAAAGAGCTTTTCATTTTTTTACACGCGGTCCCCCGCATTACTCTTTGCCATCGAATTCACCTCGGCGCTTGCGTGCATCTGAGAAGAAAAAAGCTCGAAGATTAGCGCAGTCGCAGAGGCGAATTTCTGGAAAGATCAAAGCAATCAGCTTTAGTCTGCCCCAAAACAAATAAAACAAAGAAAAGAAAACCCACACGCATAATTAAAAATAAAAAGTGAGTAAAACAAATCAATAAAGTCAATTTAACAAACAAAATATATACACCCACATCTACCTAAACCACCCTTATACCCACGAACAACAACACACACCCATCGTTGGAAGCTGCTGTATGTAAGTCACATTAAAACCTTTTCATACCACAAAACAAAAATATTGCCCCAAAACCCTTTTACTTTCAATTATGCTAAAATTCTAAAAAAAAAAATGCTAAAAAAATTCTAAAATCATTCTAAAAGTCATAAAAATTTGAGAAAATCATACAAAATTAAAATCCCATACAAACTACAGACAGACACAAAACAAATTAAAATAAATTAGAAAAAAAGCCTTTTGAAAACGAACACACCTGATCGACAATTTATGGAGATACAATGTTGGCCATATTAATAATGTCCCAATTTTCTTGTAGTTATTAATTTTCACACACCTTTTAAATCTAAGCCTATATAAATAAGAAACATGAATTTTTGAATTACCTACTTACTACACTTATACAAATTACCCCTATAGTTATATAAATATCACAGTTTTTTGAATAATTTTGAATTGATTTTGCCAATTGGCGTTTATACCGTAGGTTTCCTAATTAATCATGCACCTACGCTTACTAATAGAAATCTTTTATGAATAAATTATTGTTTATAATGTTGTGCTAAAATCTCAGAATTTTTCCTGTTGACATGGTGACATAACGGTGCAGTTGTGATGTGTTTCGAGGGGTCCTTCAGTGAAATTAAATGAAGGCCATGGTAGGGAGGGTAAAGACGCGGTTGTCAAATACCAGCTACGACACCGCCCGTGCTGGGTTAAAAAGTGAAGTCCCCAAATTAGTTTTGTTTTACCTTATATCGGACCTTTAGGGTACAGCTCTTTAGCTGGCTCTCCTGTTGTGCCTGATCGATAGAACTTTAGAGAGTTTAGCTCTCAGTTTAGCTTAGTCGTTTCTGTAGGGATCCTTAAAATAAATTTTGTCAACCAGAACCAAGGATATAGCAACAACCCCCCCACTACCGAAAGAGCTACGGTTATATAGGGTCCCGCTCCGCTATACACTCTTGGCTTCATATGGAAAGTGTACTGGACCTGCCTGAGCGCACCGGCGTTAGCAGCACAACTTTATCCACTACAACGACTGAAGGTTACATAAATCTTGGCGCCCAAGAACGTGGGGCAACTAACTCAATAAGAAAATAAAATAAAATAAACGTCCGTATAGATATAGCATGTTTTGCAGTTGAGTACAATTTAGTACTCAAGGCAGCATACTAAATATCTTAATAATTATGCTATGCATATTTAGGATTATTTTGAAAGTTAGTTGTCACACATACCCAGGTTATATAAGCATTGTGTATGTTTTAACAATTTCAGTTCTAGTTTGATTTCTGTGAAAACTAAGTACTTTGTGCTATAAGTGCCAGAAAAAATAATGGTGATCTTTGTCGATGCTGGATGAAAACCTATGGATTCGGGATATTTAACACCGTTGAATCACCTGCCGAGTGTTATGAAATCTAGACATCGCCGTCGATATCACAATTAAACTGAAAAAAATTAAAATTACAATAGCCAGCGCTAACATCTGCTAGCAACAATGCTTGTACAATCAATGCTCGTTTTGTTTTCGTGTGTTTGAATAAACTCTTTACAACTTTTAGGAATCTTGTATATTTGTCTCCGAATAAAAATCTTGCCAATTGTCACTTTAAAATATTTTTCTTAGTCCAGTTTACTTTGTGCGAAGAGTTAAAACAAATTACATATTTTAGGAATAAAAGAATGCAGGTTTGGAAACTTATTAAAGCTTGTTTTAGACACTTCTGGATTTTACAAAGGTTGCCACTTAGCATATTTGTACCGAAGGTCGCAAGCAAGGTTGATTAGCAACATACCTTTAAATAATTTAGTTCCCGTAGTTTTGCAATAGCCCCATATATTTATACTTCACGATGTTAAACCCAGCCTGTTCATAACTGCACTTTTATGTCACTAATTAATGTCAATAAACAGGAAAAATTATTATATGATAGAATGTCTCTTCAACATACACCAATTCAAGCCCCAGCAGCAAATATTAATGCTGTTAATGATTGCTTAGTTTGCTGTGAAATTATTACAGATACCCAGACTTGTTATATGACATCATGTCATCATGTTTTTCATAAAGAATGTCTTGAAACTTGGTTAAAATCGCATAAAGAATGCCCAAACTGTATTAATGCCGTAAATATTTCACTTTTAAAAGAGAGTGTAGGAAATTGTTCACCTGCAAGGCCTCGCAGCTTGGCCCCAGTTTTATTAGATGCACCGGTTGTAACTGAAAATGTTGCATTGTCAACTTTTGACAATACTAATACTGCCCCTAGTACCAATAATACGGTTCGAATTACCAACAATCCTGCTGCTAGTTCTCATAATCCGCCAGCTCGCACTAGTAGTCGTGTCGTCACTCGCAGTGTAGCTAGATCTATGCCTGATCCGCAAGCCAATGCCCAACCTTTGCCAACGCTGGACAACAGCAACAGCACAAATCAGACTGATCATGCTACTGGAACAAGAAGAAGAGGTCGCCCTGCCCAAAATCGGACAGGTAACTCTCGTCGTCAAGCCCCTATAGACTCGGTAATGGTGCAGACCATGATCGAGCAAACAGTATCTCGTCTTTTGGCTAGTCTACAAGTGAATCAGACAAACATGCCAGTCCAGTCGTATTCCCAAATCCCTCACTCCGAGCCAATTGCTTCGCCTAGTTTTTCGTCAGTGCAACCAGGCAAAGTTGCTAACATTATGCAAAAATGGAACTTAACGTTCGATGGATCTGAGCATGGCTTAAGTGTAGAGGAGTTTATTTATCGGGTGAAAGCATTAACTGATACAACTTTAGAAAGCGATTTTACAGGCCTGTGCAAGCACATGCACATTTTGTTTAGTGGTAAAGCCAGAGATTGGTTCTGGAGATACCACAAGGGAGTAGATAGAATCATCTGGTCAGATTTTTGCACTGCTTTAAAGCAGCAGTATAAGGGTTACAGTTCAGACTTTTTAAGCAAAGAACGAATTCGCTCTCGTAAACAAAAGAATGGAGAATCGTTTGCTGCATTCTTTGATGCAATCTCATCTTTGATGGACTCTACATCCGTTAGAATGGATGAAAATGAGGTGCTTGAGATTCTTAAAAATAATCTCTTGCCAGAAACTCGACAGCACCTTTTGTATCAACCTGTTCATTCAATTAGCCAATTGCGTACGCTTGTACAAATGAAAGAAAACCTTTCTCGGGAGATTAGTATGGGTCTGGAAGGACAGTTTAAAGCCAAACCACCGGTAGGTCGTCGTATTCATGCCGTTGAGATGTCGGATTTAGAGAGTGAAGCTATCGATGATCAAGATTCAGAAGAAATGGAAATTGAGGCGATTGCCGCTTCACATGCTCAGCTTGTCTGCTGGAATTGTGAAGAGAAAGGCCATATTTTTTCAAACTGCTTTGCAAAGCGCCGCTTATTCTGCTATGGCTGCGGAACTGTTAATGTATATAAGCCAGATTGTGAAAAATGCAAACGACGCAGGTCGGAAAACCGATCAAAGGGAGCACCCAATGTCACCAGGATGCCCCCAAAACAATAGAAACCCAGATAGTCAATAAGGAAATCGAAGCTGTGCCTCAGACACAGATTTTGCCGCGTTCGTCAACTATCGTTGCGCAGCCTATGGCCACTCATAGCTTTTTGCCATATCACGAACGCCTTCAAAAGTACATGAAAGTAAGAAATCGAATTTTTTAATGAAGTATCCTCTTATGAAAAGTGCCCAGTGAAAAGAAGCACATTGAGAATTAGAAATTATTTTAAGAATATAAGAAAAAACTATAAACTGTTAGTTTCGGCTATATTTAGCAATAAGAACGACCTTAGAAGTTATGCTGAAGTCTCCTTTTTAAATCGAACTGAATTTGGATTGCTAGATACCGGAGCAAACGTTAGTTGTTTAGGAAATGGAACTGCTATTGAAGATTTTGCAAACGTTCCAGATTTTAAGCCTATTAAATCGCATGTCAAAACTGCAGATGGCAATGCGCATGACGTCATTGGAGTTTTACATGTCTTAGTGACTTATAAAGGCATACAGAAGCCGATGCAATTATTTGTCATCCCCTCGATCAAACAAAAATTGATCCTTGGAGTTGATTTTTGGAAAATTTTTGAACTTGCACCCAATATCATCAGCACTATTGAGGCTGAGCATTCTATGGTTCCTGATTATGCATCTTCATGTTACCCACTAACTGTATTGCAGCAGCAGCAGTTAGAGTTGTCAAAAAACTTTTCCCTAATTGTGTCACAGGATTAGGTCGAACAAGTCTTATTCAGCATTCGATTGATATCGGCGATGCTAAACCAATAAAACAGCGGTTTTATCCGGTTAGTCCCGCTGTTGAGAAGCTGCTGTTTGCAGAAATTGATCGTATGCTGGAACTAGATGTTATAGAGCCCTCTACGAGCGCTTGGAGCTCGCCAATGCGTCTCGTGCTCAAACCCAACAAAGTCAGACTCTGTCTCGATGCTCGTAAGGTAAATGAAAACACAAAGAAAGATGCGTATCCCTTGCCAAGCATCGAAGGAATTTTTTCGAGATTGCCCAAGGCAAACATTATTTCAAAATTAGACTTGAAAGATGCCTATTGGCAAATCGAGCTTAGCAAAGAGTCAAAACCTTTAACCGCTTTTACAGTGCCGGGCAGGCCCTTATATCAATTTAAGGTAATGCCATTCGGCCTGTGTAATGCGCCATCCACAATGTGTAGACTAATGGATGAGATTATACCCCCTGATTTAAGATATTGCGTGTTCGGGTACCTGGACGATCTCTGTATTGTTTCAGAGGACTTTGAATCGCATTTGGCAGTGTTAATTCTCCTAGCCGACCAGTTCCGAAAAGCGAATCTCACTCTGAATATTGACAAAAGTAGCTTTTTGCGTTACGAGTGTCAACTATTTGGGATATGTTATTGGCAGTGGAGGCATTTCCACAGACCCAAGTAAGATATCTTGTATTCTCAATTGGCCTACACCCAAGAACCTTAAGCAAGTTCGCGGTTTCCTTGGTGTGTGTGGCTGGTATCGGAGGTTTATCCACAACTATTCTGAACTTACTTGCCCAATAACTGACACGCTATCGAGCAAAAAGAAATTTTCATGGTCGTTGGAAGCTCAAAAGGCCATGGAGCAGCTGAAAACTGTTTTGACCTCAGCTCCAGTTTTGAAAAACCCAAATTTTTCAAAAAAATTCTTTTTGCATTGTGATGCAAGTGATATAGGAGTTGGAGCCGTGTTAGTTCAACTTTCTGAGGATGAGCATGAACAGCCAATAGCGTTCATGTCAAAAAAACTTAGTCGAGCTCAAAAAAATTATAGTGTGACGGAGCGCGAATGTCTCGCAGTTATTTTGGCCATCGAAAAATATAAATGTTATTTGGAGATGCAGGAATTTGAAGTGGTTACAGACCACTCCAGCTTATTATGGCTTATGCGCCAGCAAAAACGTAACTGGTAGGTTAGCACGTTGGATTTTTAAGCTACAGCAGTTTAAATTTACGATCTCGCATCGTAAAGGCAGAGACCATGTGGTACCAGACGCACTCTCTCGCCTAGAAGGAGATGAAATCGCTGATTTAGAGGTAGGTCCAATCATTGATTTGGAATCTGAAGCTTTTAAAGATGCCGAATATGAAGCTCTTAAGGAGAAGTTTACAGCTAAACCGGAAACGTTCCCAGATATAAAGATTATCGACAAATTTTTGTATATTCGAACTGAACATGCATCTGGAGAAGTTGATCAGGAGAACCACTCGTGGAAACTGTGGGTTCAGAGAGTCTGCGATCTGCAGTACTTAAGCAAGCGCACGATAGTGTCGTCTCTTCGCATGGAGGCATGCAAAAAACAATTGAGAAGATACGTAGGAATCTCTTTTGGCCAGGCCTAGCTAAAGAAGTACGTGAGTACATACGTTCGTGTGATACATGCAAAAGAAACCAAGGCACCCAATTATACACTTCGTCCTCCTATGGGTTCGCAGATTCCAACCGAAAGACCATTTCAGCGCTTATATATAGATCTCCTCGGTCCTTATCCGCGCAGCAAAAGTGGCCATATTGGCTTACTGATAGTGCTGGATCATTTCAGCAAATACCATTGGTTGCATCCCTTAAAGAAATTCACTTCTTCAGCCATTCAAGAATTCTTGCTCACTAAGATATTTCATGCTTTTGGGGTACCGGAGACTGTTGTCAGTGACAATGGAACCCAATTTAAAGAGAACGACTTTAACGCCTTTCTTACAACCCTCGGCATCAGACATGTCTATACTGCACTATATTCTCCGCAAAGTAACGCCGCAGAACGCGTTAATCGTTCATTGCTAGCTGCAGTCAGATCATACCTCAAGGAAGACCAAAGAGAATGGGATCAACATCTCTCAAGCATATCCTGCTCATTGAGAAGTGCTGTTCATCAAAGTTTGCAATGTTCTCCCTATAGAGTCCTTTTGGGTTTGATATGATCACTCATGGATCTGACTATCGTCTGCTAAAAGATTTGTCCCTGCTTCAAGAGCCAATAGTTCCCTTAGCCCGTCCAGATTCGCTTGCCCTTATTCGCAAAGATATACAAGCCAACATTAAGAATGCACACGAACGCAACGCAAGGCAGTACAACCTTCGATCCAACCCGGTTTCCTTTAAAGAAGGACAGGAAGTTTTCCGACGTAATTTTGCACTTAGCAAGTTCACACAGAACTTTAATGCAAAATTAGCGCCGCAATTCATAAAGTGTCGGGTTCGGAAAAAACTAGGCAACAGCTTCTACCTTTTAGAAAATTTGCAAGGTAAGGAAATAGGTACTTTTCATGCAAAAGACATTCGAGTCTGATTCTAGCTAATCTTCCGTCTAGCGAGGTCAGATTATCTTGTGGTGTAATGGTCGCAGTTGCATTTTGGTAAAATAAATAGGTTAAAATTATCGCAGTTTGTTTGCAGCAAAAATGTTGCATGCGATAATTTAGTTGCATAGTGCTTGAAATAGAAATGTCGATGAAAGCTGCGCTTTGCCAGAAGCGATCTAAATCATCTTCGGCTCTTAACCGATTTTACCCGATTTTCAAGCTTTTCCGTGAGCCTATAAAAACCCTTTGTCGACTGCACATGGCCTCTTTTCGCTATCTCACATTTTATTGCAAGCATCTTGCTGCCGAAAAAGCGAAAGAGACACGTGTAATTTAACCTAACAATATTTAATATATATATTATATTTTTTCAAATATAAGAAAATTTTAATTACACGTTGGCCAGCCAGAACAAAAAGCTGGAATCAGCTTTTGTTTGCTTTAAAAAACCTGCTGGTAAGTGTAATTCCGCCCTTTTGACTTTTACTAGGCCCATTAGTGACTCCAATTGCCTTCCACAGTTAGAAGCCACATCTTGGCCTATCGTCGGTCCACCACCCACCGCCCACATTCTGCTCTCCGCCCATATACATTCAGCTCATGGGATCCCATTGGATCAGAGCACTGGATGAGGCTGGAATGTGGGCATTCAAATTGGTGAGCGCCTAAATTCCCCTCAACTGAGAGAGACCTGGATTGACCACGGATTCTAAGTTCCCGTGGCCGTGGAAAAAAGCACCTTCAGAAGCTCCCCTGGCCCAGTTTTCATTTCGCGCCGGTAGACTCCACAGCGACCTGCCGTTCGTCCAGCTGTTGTGTGACCTTAAAATAGCCAAAATTGGCTGGAAATTGACTACAAGCAGTGTGTGTGTGTAATTCAAAAAAAAAAAAAAAAAAAAAACAATCAGTGAAAATTCAGTTAAATTTATTACTTAGCCCCCACCCCATAAATCATCAGTGTGTGTTTTTTTTCTACAAAAGAGCTTTTCATTTTTTCACGCGGTCCCCCGCATTACTCTTTGCCATCGAATTCACCTCGGCGCTTGCGTGCATCTGAGAAGAAAAAGCTCGAAGATTAGCGCAGTCGCAGAGGCGAATTTCTGGAAAGATCAAAGCAATCAGCTTTAGTCTGCCCCAAAACAAATAAAACAAAAGAAAAGAAAACCCACACGCATAATTAAAAATAAAAGTGAGTAAAACAAATCAATAAAGTCAATTTAACAAACAAAATATATACACCCACATCTACCTAAACCACCCTTATACCCACGAACAACAACACACACCCATCGTTGGAAGGCCTTTCATCGCTGGAAGCTGCTGTATGTAAGTCACAATAAAACCTTTTCATACCACAAAACAAAAATATTGCCCCAAAACCCTTTTACTTTCAATTATGCTAAAATTCTAAAAAAAAAATGCTAAAAAAATTCTAAAATCATTCTAAAAGTCATAAAAAATTTGAGAAAATCATACAAAATTAAAATCCCATACAAACTACAGACAGACACAAAACAAATTAAAATAAATTAGAAAAAAGCCTTTTGAAAACGAACACACCTGATCGACAATTTATGGAGATACAATGTTGGCCATATTAATAATGTCCCAATTTTCTTGTAGTTATTAATTTTCACACACCTTTTAAATCTAAGCCTATATAAATAAGAAACATGAATTTTGAATTACCTACTTACTACACTTATACAAATTACCCCTATAGTTATATAAATATCACAGTTTTTTGAATAATTTTGAATTGATTTTGCCAATTGGCGTTTATACCGTAGGTTTCCTAATTAATCATGCACCTACGCTTACTAATAGAAATCTTTTTGAATAAATTATTGTTTATAATGTTGTGCTAAAATCTCAGAAATTTTCCTGTTGACATGGTGACATAACGGTGCAGTTGTGATGTGTTTCGAGGGTCCTTCAGTGAAATTAAATGAAGGCCTGGGGAGGGTAAAGACGCGGTTGTCAAATACCAGCTACGACACCGCCCGTGCTGGGTTAAAAAGTGAAGTCCCCAAATTAGTTTTTGTTTACCTTATATCGGACCTTTAGGGTACAGCTCTTTAGCTGGCTCTCCTGTTGTGCCTGATCGATAGAACTTTAGAGAGTTTAGCTCTCAGTTTAGCTTAGTCGTTTCTGTAGGGATCCTTAAAATAAATTTTGTCAACCAGAACCAAGGATATAGCAACAACCCCCACTACCGAAAGAGCTACGGTTATATAGGGTCCCGCTCCGCTATACACTCTTGGCTTCATATGGAAAGTGTACTGGACCTGCCTGAGCGCACCGGCGTTAGCAGCACAACTTTATCCACTACAACGACTGGAGGTTACAATATTGACCATATGAGTCGAAAAACTCGGCATTTCGATTACTGTTAAAGTAAAAAGCGATCCAATGCGCACCAGCTTGAGTTGACCCTCCTGTGTTTGCGATAATTAAGGCTGGAAATGTTGAAATTTGCTTTGGTAATTTATCGGAGGGGAAAACTCCTTTGTAAACTTTTGTTGTATATTTATTCTTTTTAAGGAAGTCATAAATTTGTAGTGTATTCATTTTATAGGAGGTTTCGAATATGTAATGTGTAGGGTGCAGTGTGATTTTGTACGGGTGTTAAAATGTACCTTGTATTAGTAACACAACGAAGGTATGGCTGGATTTCAAGATGTGCACCTCTAGCTATGCTCTTGCTAGCTCGCCGGATTGTCGGGGTTCTTTTCTACTCTCCTTTATACCATACGCACACATTTCCATAAATGTTTTAGGTGCACGATTACAAAAATATAAAGTTCAGAAGGAACATTCACCATAGAAAGAACATATTCAGGATTTAATTATACTTCATTAATGGTTTATCTGGGCTTATGTACATTTGTTTATTCATTTTTTGATTATTTAATATAAAGAAAATTGATTATTTATAATTATAAGAAAAATTCGACAATTTAAATGACTAACAAGTATATATAGTCACATATCCAACCCTCTACAATCCAATACAAAGATCCCTTACATTTATCATAATCCAACACTTGAGTAGTAACTAGACACACACATAAACCCACAAATTCAAACAAATAAATTTCCATAAATTTCTGGTGGCAATAACAATCAGACGGCTCAGACATAAACATTAAAACGCAAGCATAAACATCCGCTCAATCGTTATTCCCACCAAGAACAAAAGCGCTGATGCAGCTCAAATTATCGGCTGATGCAATCCCACTCTCAAATTATGAAATGAGAAAAGAGAAAAGCTTTTTGATCTTGACTCCCAAAAAGCTATTAACCAAGGTTTGCTAAGCAGCGGCAGAACCACACATCGAGTTTTACTTGACATAGCAACCACGACATCTTAATCTAAGAATGTAATTCTTCAAATATAAGTTGTTAATGATAAACAAAGAAATTCTATTTTTTATTTAAACAAACCAATGACTTCTCATGCGCAGCAGGATAAGTCTGACGTTTTTAAGGATCGATCAAGATCTTAGTGCTAGTACTGGTTTGTGAACACTTGAAAGAAAATACTCAGTGCTAAAACGTTGTATACTTATCCGCACAAGAACCCGCGTGAAATAAAAATCAAGTCGTCGTAGCCCGCTTAAACCTACAAAAGTATGACCACAATCGTGACACAAAAGTTTTCATAATTAAAGCCCGCTTAAACAAAGTGTGACCGCTAAAGTTATAAGAAAATTCGAATTTGATTTTTAAACTCGCAATAAAAAACCCTTTTCACAATGAAAGCCCTTAAACTCAAGTGTGACCCGTACAAAGTTGCGTGAAAAAAACAAGTCGATTTTTTTTTTTAAATAACTAAAATCGCAAATCATACCCCAAAAGAAATATCACTAACCAGTGAACAATCTACACCAAAAGTCCTCAAAAAAACCAATCAACATGACAGACCCAGCATCAACATCCTCATCAACATCAGCACCAGCAGTAGCACACGTACTACAGCTATCAGAGCAACATCTAAGCCAAGCTCTAGGACAAATTAGGCAGGTGCCTACTTTCACTGGATCATCAGAAGACCTGTGTGCATTCATAAGACGAGTCGACTTCATTATGCAACTATACCCAACAAGAGATGTTCGACAACACAGCGTATTATTCGGAGCAATCGAAATGCAAATTTCGGGAGAAGCCCAACAGAGTTTCCCAATTATCAGCAGCAAGCAACTGGACAGCACTCAAAATCGCACTCATCGAAGCTTTCAAGGTCCAAATCCCATTTGAAGAACTTCTAAGACGTTTATACAACACTCAATTTAACGGAAGTATCCGTAAGTTTGCCGAAGAATTAGAATATAAGTCATTTGTTATTTCCAGTAAATTAACTTTGGAAGACAACACACTGAACACACACATCTACACTAACGCTTTGAACAATACAATTAAAGACGTTATAATGAAAAAACTTCCTGACAGGTTATTTATGACCCTTGCAAGACATGATATAACCTCAGTAAAAAGTTAAAACAGGTAGCTCAGAAAGAAGGAGTTTTTGAAAACAATTATTCCGATCGCACAAAATCGGCCCAATCAAATGGTCAATCAACCTCCAAAGGTTTCAGCAATCAGAAAAATAATGACAATCGTGGAAATAAGGGAAATTATTCTCAAAATTTCCAGTCAACCTCAGATTAATAATCAGAATCAAAATCAGAATCAAAATCAGAACCACAAAATCAAAATCAGAATCGTGCTGAATCTAATCAGCAAATGCATCAAAATTTAAACAAAAACTAACCCAAGGTAGAGTCCAGAATCCTGCCAATTATCAACAAAATCAAAATTATTCTACTGCCCCTAATCCACCTGTAAAAAGGCAACGCGAAAGTGGAGTGGCCATCATAAAATGGACACATCCGAAAATTTTCATCAAGTAGCCTCGGAAACGGAAGAGGAAGAAGAAGAGGAACAAACACATACATAAATTTGATTTTTAATAATAAAATCTTAAAATGCGTAATAGATACAGGTTCATCTATTAACTTAATGACAAAAAACCATTTAAAATTTCCAATCAAAAACAACCAACTTCAAGTACACACTATTAATGGTGTAGTAAAACTAAAACAAAGCATATGCTTAAAACCCAGCAAACTTTGCCCTACACGTCAAACATTTTACTTGCATAATTATACACTTGAAAAGTGTATATTAATTTTGCCCAGAAGTTTGTAACGCATAGAAATATTCATTTCCGGCCCCTTAAACTATATATATTCTTGATCGGGACGGCGAGCCGAGTTCAATTCCGTCTGTCCGTCTGTCCGTCTGTCTGTGTGTTTCTACGCGAACTAGTCCCTCAGTTTTAAAGCTATCGAGCTGAAATTTTGCACAGAGTCTTCTTTTTACTGCACGCAACTAATATGTCGGAACCAGCCGGATCGGATGACTATATCATATAGCTGCCATAGGAACGATCGGTCCTAGAACTAGTTCTAGTGAGAAAAACTTTTTTGTTTTCCATCGTAGCGTCATTAATCTTGGTATATGTTAGTTTTATATGTTTTCACATAATTCTGGAAAAATTTATCAAAATCGGATGACTATAGCATATAGCTGCCATAGAAATGGTCGGTTAAAAAAATAGTTCTAGTGAGAAAAACTTTTTGTTTTCATCGTAGCGTCACTAATCTTGGTATATGTTAGTTTTATATGCTTTTATATAATACAGAAAAAATTTATCAAAATCGGTGGACTGTATTATATAGCTCCATAGAAAAGGTCGGTCGAAAAACTACTTCTAGTGGGAAAAACTTTTTATTTTCCATCGTAGCGTCACCAATCTTGGTATATATTAGTTTTATATGCGTCAACACAATTCTGGAAGATTTTATCAAAATCGGATGACTATAGCATATAGCTGTCATAGGACCGATCGGTCGGAAAATGTGTTTTACTAAGAAAAGTTTTTTTATGGTATCAAATTTTTAGTATCAATGATTTAAAAATTTAAATATCTGATATCTATATCCTATATATATTTTACCGTTGGAGTAAAGTTTTTCAAGTGTATTAAAACTTCGGCACAGTCGAAGTTAGCTTTGCCTTCTCGTTTTTCTAATAATTATGACATGTTACTTGGTCGAGAATTCTTAGAAGATACTAAAGCAATAATCGATCATGGTGCTAAAACAGTACTAATAAACAACCTTCCATTCCTCATGAAATATGAACATGAAGAAATTTCGGACGAGACCGCATATGAATGCCTCGATCCACCACAAACTGAAGACGAACATACATTGTTCGCAATTAATAATGAGTAACAGGAAAGTACCGAATATCGTTTAGAACACCTAAATGAAGAAGAGAAAAAGAAACTCACTAAAGTTCTTTTTGAATTTAGTGACATCCAGTACAAAGAGGGTGAAAATTTGACCTTTACTAGTACTATTAAACACGTAATAAAACCAAAACACGAAGAACCTATTTATAGGAAACCTTATAAATATCACCAGGCTTTGACGAAGAAGTCGAAAACCAAATTAAAGACATGCTTGAACAAGGCATTATCAGAAAATCCAATTCACCTTATTGCTCGCCTATTTGGATAGTTCCAAAGCTAGATCCATCAGGACGAAAGAAATTCCGAGTAGTCAATGACTACCGTGATGTGAACGAAAATACCATAAGTGACAAATATCCAATCCCAATAATGGATGATATACTTGACAAACAAGGCAAATGCCAATATTTTACAACAATCGATCTCGCCAAAGGATTTCATCAAATCCAAATGGACGAAGAATCAATTCCCAAAACTGCATTCTCAACTAAAAATGGACATTATGAGTATACTCGAATGCCATTCGGTCTGAAAAACGCACCATCAACTTTCCAACGTTGCATGAACAATCTGTTAGAAGATCTAATTTATAAAGATTGTCTTGTATACATGGATGATATAATAGTGTTTTCCACTTCATTGGAAGAACATTTATTATCATTAAAGAAAGTGCTCATGAAACTAAGACAGGCTAATCTCAAGCTTCAGCTTGATAAATGTGAATTCTTAAAAAGGAAACAGAATTCCTAGGTCATATCATAACCACTGAAGGTATCAAACCGAACCCAATTAAAATTCAAGCCATTGAAAAATTTCCAATTCCAAAAACTACTAAGGAAATTAAATCTTTCTTAGGCCTTTGCGGTTTCTATCGCAAATTTATCCCAAACTTTGCTAAGATAGCAAAACCTCTAACACTCAAATTAAAGAAAGGATCGAAAATCAATATTAAAGAAACAGATTATGTTCTAGCATTTGAAAAACTAAAAATGCTTATCATGTCAGATCCAATACTGACATACCCAAACTTTGAAAAACCTTTTTCCCTAACTACGGATGCTAGTAATATTGCCATAGGCGCAGTATTATCTCAAGACCACAAACCAATATGCTTTGCCAGTAGAACTTTAAACGAACATGAAATCAATTACTCCGCAATAGAGAAAGAACTCCTTGCTTGTGTGGGCAACAAAATACTTCAGATCATACCTCTAGGAAGAAAGTTTGACATTCTTTCTGACCACAAACCTTTAGTTTGGCTTAACAACATAAAGAGCCAAACATGAAATTGCAAAGATGGAAGATCAAATTAAACGAATATGACTACCACATAAAGTATATTCCAGGTAAAGAGAACGATGTAGCAGACGCTCTATCAAGAGTTAAAATCGAAGAAAATTTCTTAAGAGAAACACCCAGTAGTATTGCAGCTACCGTGCACAGCGCACATGAAGATAACCAAAGATACATTGCTATCACAGAAAGACCCATAAATTATTACAACCGACAGATCGAATTCATCAAAGGTGAATCAAACGAAGTACAAACAACAAGATATTTTCACAAAACCAAATATAAAATCATCTACAAGGAAATGACAAACGAGCATGCCAAAAATCTTATTAAAGAAATACCTATGCACAAAAATAGTGTAATATATTTCGAAAACGAAATTGATTTCTTAACATTCCAAAATGCATTTATAGAAATCATCAGTCCGAACAATTTGACAAAATTAATGAGAACTTACAAAAGTTGGTAGATATTCAAACATTTGCAGAATTCAAAGAAACAATTATTAAGTCTCACAGAGATTTACTACACCCAGGTATTGAGAAAACAATACTACTTTTTAACGAAAAATTTTACTATCCGGATTACCAAAACTAATCCTGAACATTATAACGAAAGTGAAATATGCAACATTTCAAAAACTGAACACAGAAATACAAAACTTGTTATGAAATAACCCCAGAAGTTTTTAGTCCAAGAGAAAGATTTGTCATCGATTTCTACATGGTTGACAATAAACAATTCTTATCTTGTATCGACGTATATTCGAAATACGCAGCTTTAATCGAAGTAAATAGACGGGATTGGTTAGAAGCCAAACGAGCCCTACTAAAACGAGAGCGTAAGTTGAAGTCGGCCCTGCTCGACTTCGATATACCCGTTACTCAAGGTAAGGTTTTTTTTTAAGAATATTTTATTAGATCACAAATTATGGAAGATATGAGTTTTTTTTACAAATTGCGGGGGTGGCGGATCGATAGGTAATGATGATTAAAATATATGTCTAGAAGGTCCGAACAATCTATTTTCAAAAATTGTGGGAGATATGAGGTATTTTTCATATTGCGGGGGCGTGGAACTTTTCTATCGTTCATCTGATCAAGAAATGATGTACGGCGGATCGGTAGGTAATGATGATTAAAATATATGTCTAGAAGGTTTTAACAATGTATTTTCAAAATTGTGGGAGATATGAGGTATTTTGCAAATTGCGTGGGCTGCAACACTTTTATCGTTCGTCTGATCGGAAAATGATGTATGGCGGATCGATAGTTCATGATGATCATAATATATGTCTAGAAGGTTCGAACAATCTATCTTCAAAATTGTGGAAGATATGAGGTTTTTTTCATATTGCGGGGGCGGGAGGGGGCGTGGCAAAAATTTTAAACAAACTTGATCTGCCTGCAGACAATATAAGTCTACACTGAAAAAATGGTAGCTCTAGCTCTTATAGTCTCTGAGATATAGGTGTTCATACGGACAGACGGACGGACGGACAGACGGACATGTCTGTATCGACTCGGCTATTGATGCTGATCAAGAATATATATACTTTATGGGGTCGGAGATGCTTTCTTCTGCCTGTTAAACACGAACTTAGTATACCCTTTTTACTCTACGAGTAACGGGTATAAAAAGATTGATTAATCTATTGTCGAAATTGTGGGAGTTATAAGGCTTTTTTAAAATTGCGGGGGCGGGAACTTTTCTATTGTTCATCTGATCAGGAAATGATATATGGCGGATCGATAAGTAATGATGATTGAAATATGTCTAGAAGGTTCGAACAATCTATGATCAAAATTGTGGGAGATATGAGGTATTTTCCAAATTGCGTGGTTGGCAACTCTTCTATCGTTCATCTGATCAGGAAATGATGTATGACAGATCGATAGGTAATGATGATTAAAATATATGTCTAAAAGGATTTACTAATGTATTTTCAAAATTGTGGAAGATATGAGGTATTTTTCAAATTGCGGGGGCGGAAACTCTACTATGGTTCATCTGATCGAAAAATGATGTATGGCGGATCGATAGGTAATGATGATTAAAGTATATGTCTAGAAGGTTCGAACAATCTATTTTCAAAATGTGGGAGATATGGAGGTTTTGTTCATATTGCGGGGGCGGGATGGGGCGTAGAAAAATTTGAAAACAAACTTGATCTGCGTGCAGACAATACAAGTCTACACTGAAAAATGGTAGCTCTAGCTCTTATAGTCCCTGAGATCTAGGTGTTCATACTGACGGACGGACAGACGGACAGACAGACAGACGGACGGCTATATCGACTCGGCTATTGATGCTGATCAAGAATATATATACTTTATGGGGTCGGAAATGTTCTCTTGCCTGTTACATACATTTGCACGAACTTAGTATACCCTTTTACTCTACGAGTAACGGGTATAAATATTCAATGAAATGGGTAAAACAAAAAATAAATAAAGCAGATAAAGACTCAGCTTTTATGTGTGTAGCGCTTCAAATCTGGCTAAGATCAGAAGACGTACACATAATAATAACTACAAGTAAAAATGGAGTTTCAGATGTCGAACGATTTCCAAGACAGTCAATGAAAAATTGAGAATCATCAACAGTGAAACCGATCAAGAAAACAAAATAAATAAATTTGAAACAATCCTATATATTTACAATCACAAACTAAACATAATACTACAGGAAGAACACCTGCAGATATTTTTATTTACGCTGGAACACCAGAGTATAATACCCAAACAACAAAAAAAACGAAATTGGAAACTTGAACAAAAATAGAATCCAATTTGGAGTTGACACTAGATACAGACAATCACCTTTAGTAAAGAGTAAAACCACTAACCCTTTTTGAAAAAAGACGGGAGATATTACCCAAATCGACGAAAAAAATTACGAAGAAAAGAACAGAGGAAGAAAAATAACTCATTATAAAGCCAAATTTAAAATGAAAAAAGAAAAACTAATAAAAGCAAATACGATAATTCCAGATCATCAGCAGTCGATCAACCGAGCCAAGAAAATTCAGCTTAATCTTACATCATTTTTGATACTATTCCTAATAACATGTTTTATTCAAAAAAGCAAATTTCCAAAGCCTTGAAGTAAACCCCATTCAAGAAAAGAATGATTATTTAATAAAACAGGAGAATTAGACTTACCAGTAAATTATAATACCATTATCTGTCAGTTAATATAACAAAAACGAACAAACCCTGAAACCCTGTTACATCGATCAAAAGAATTTAAAAAATCTTACCCAAATAAAATACTTAATAGAAAAACTAGAAAGGAAAATGAATGGAATTAGAATCACAAAACGCATCAAAAGAGGTCTTGCAAATTTCTGTAGGGACAGCTTTTAAATACTAATTTGGAACCTTAGATCATTGATGATGAAATTAACCACGGAATCAACTAAATGGATATCAAATGGATATCATTTTTTTATGAAATGATCAAAGATTAGCTATTCTAAATTTAACTTACAACAGTTTAGCAGAAAATATATAGAAGGTATAGAGTTAGGAATGCAACTAACCAAGACTTGGTATTTTTATTAACCCAGAAAAATAATTTATGATAAATATTTCTTAAATTTCGTTCAACACAATCAAACCTACACGGTTAGTTCAAAAGATTTAGTAATTAACAAATGTATCTCCGGTATACTAAATCAAGCTTCCACAGAATGCAGATATACAAAATGCACAAAAAATCTCGAAGTAAATTATGTGGAACCTAACATAATCATCACATGGAATCTTCCCAAAACAATATTAAATCAAAATTGCATAAACAGGGAAATAATAATCGAAGGAAATAACATTATAAAAGCTTTCAATTGTTCAATTCAGCTTGAAGAAATTTTGCTCACAAACACACTATTAGATTTTACACAAACAATTTATGTCAACAATAATGTAACAAAACTAGACCCACTATCGTATATTCAAACTAAAGAAATAATTCGAGAACACACAAAACATAATAATGTATTCCAAAAAAATTACGATAACTATACTAATCATAATGTTAATCACAATACTATTGTATCTTATCTATAAATATAAGGTAATCCCACACAGAATCATTGTACAATACAAAAATCAAAAAGAACAATCACCAAACGAAAATTTGTCAACATCAAATACACCAGATAATGAAAATGTATCGAATCCAGTATTATACCCTAAAGTATCCGCTTGAGGACAAGCTAAATTCAAAGGATGGGGAAGTCACATATCCAACCCTCCACAATCCAATTGAAAACGGTTATGAGCATACATATGTTTGGATACTTATAAATTCAAATTTCATTTATGTCCATACCCGTACTGGATCCGATCTTGATCAAATGACTTATTTAATTGTTTAACTCTTACTTAATTCATTTACTATTAATAATTTTATAAACAAAATGTTTTAGAGCCACTGTTTGACCAAATAGTACAAATCATATGTAAACACGCCAGCATAGCCACTGAGTACAGTTTTAGAAGCATTGACAAAAAAATGAGAAGTGATAGGAAAAACTTAAAGCAACTTCATTATGATCGAGTTTGCCGTGAAATTAACGTGATAATGAGCATTTTGGCATTGAACTTGAATTTAAACAGCTGATTAGACAATGCAAGAGAACACGAAGCATGAGAGGAGCTTATATGGTGCGCTACACTGTTTTGAACGGACCTTTTGATAGTCACTGGAGTGGAAAAAAAAATGTTAATAAAAATTTAGCATGACTGGCTTGATTCTCACGTGCTCTTATATTTAAATTCGGTATAACTTTCTTTTGCCCTCAATCATAACACTTTTCACCATCTATATGTCAACATATCCTGTCTCTTGTAGTTTCATATCAACATAGGCCAGTTGATCTAGATCGGCTTTATGATGAGAATGGGGTGCTTTTGATCCGCTGGTTGTCCCAGCCTCTTGCTGGGACTGTGCGACTTCTATTCCCTCTTGGATGTATCACGTCCCAGACAACGATTTAACCCAGGTATCCTCGGAGCAGGACCCAGTAATGGTTTGGACAATTGGTCCAAGAGGTCGCAGTGCACAGAGTTGGATTATCCACAGGCACTATAAAACATTGCATTTCGCTTTAAACATCTGAGAACATATGAGAACACTCGAAATAAATATACCTTTTAGGAACCAAATACCAAGCACGAAAAACTATTACTTTGGGTATATTTATGGTTATGGTTTAATAGTAAAAATAGAGAAAAATCACGTGTAGAAAAAAATGTATCACTTTTGGACAAAATTTTGGGGGTTTGTACTCAAGCAATGAGGCCTTAAAATTTAGGTATGGTTAATTTAACCCATGCAGACGAAGAGCTTTTCCCTTAGAGAGAGAATTAAGGTATCACCTTATTGTTGTCTCTTTCTGTTCTACAGTCCCGACATAGACAGTGCGTGGGTGGCGCCAGCGCATAACGGCATAATCGTATGATCTTATCCCAAAGCCACGTTGCACTGAGTGAAAGCTCTGAACAAAACTTTCAGCTGAGCTTGTAACTTTATTTGCTCTAATAGAATATACAGTAGTATGCATGCATTAGAGACATCATAGCATGTACTCACTGTACACATACCTCTACTTAAATACGAAGTTGCGATAAGAAGAAATATATTTACTTGAATTTATAAAACATATTATACACACATATAAGTACTATAGGCAGCCAGCCCTACGCTGAGTATGCATTTCTCATTAGCCCGACGCTGCCGCTCAAACTGTAATTTAAGCCTTTTGTTTATATGTATGTAAAAGCACCGCATGAGAGCGGCCGCTCCAACTTATTTACTGGTACATATATATATCTATAAGCGCAGCCAAACTTTATGTATTTAGGTCTAAGACTTTTGATTTAAAGAATAAAGAATCATTCATATTTGCCTGGCCTCACGGGCAAGTACCAAAACAAAACTGGACCTTCGTTTTAATTGACTAAAGAACCGACTGGTCAATATCTTTTTCACTACATGGCGATCCTGCCAGTTTTGGGCGCCGAGCCCAAAACATTTGAGGTTTTGTCCCCATAATGGATCTTTAAAGAACACAATTATCTTCAATGGCAGCAGAATAACGGCCGCCTTCCATAAAATAAAGTGAACACAAAATAAGCAAAATTCAAGATTAATCACCACAGCCATAACCAGGCTGTGGTCAGTGGCGAAGGAAGAAACGGTAGCCGAGCCAGGCACCGGTTGACCAACCAATCAACAAAATGAAAAGAAGACAACAAGACGAAAATCTTAGTTAAAACAGAAACCCGTTACCTGTGCATCCCGGCACCGGTACCAGACGATAAGCGGTCGACCGTTTGTAAGAAAAAAAAGAAAAAGTAACCAGCAACGGGACCCTAAACAAAAAAAAAAAGGACAACTATAATGAAGACCGACAGTGCAACAAAGTGCGCCAACGAAACATTATTATAAGCTAAATAAAAATAAAATACAATTTCCAAAAAAAAAAAAAAAAATATATATAAAATAAAAATTTAAAAACTTAAGAACATAATGAAATGTAAAGATTCGTTTGTAAAAGACTTGCTAACATCCCGGCAAGGCTTCTTGAGCACCAAAGGCATAATAGCCGGTGTAACCTTCTAGGTAGAAAAATGTAATAATTTAAGTAAATTCACGAAACACAAATATTTTTCTTCCATTCACAATTCAGATGCTATAAGCTTTTCAAACACACACAATTCTTTGCCAGATTAGCAATATAAAAATTCTAATATTCCTTCATGAAGTACTCTTCAAAAACAAGATGTAAAATCATTATTTCGGTTTGTTTGTTTGTGATTGTATGTTGGTTATGGTTGAAATTGACTTAAAAATCTTAATCTTAATAATGAGTGTACGAGTAACAATCGAAGAATACCGTGCAAGACAAGCTCGCAAAAAAGAAGCGGAACTAACTAAAATTCCACAGACTAAAATTCCACAGACAATTATATAAAGATAAACAAAGAATTAATTATCTTAAATTCATTCTTTACACAAATCAACCACCACCAACTTGGCAAGAAGCTATTGAATTAACAAATGAATTAGATGCCTTAAAAGAAAACTCAACTAAGAAAAGAAAATAAGAAAGGCACACAACAGCCCGTTGCAGAATCACAAGCGAAAAAACTAAACAATAATAAAAATATCAATAATGGCAACAACATAGTCATTAAATTAACCCAATAAAAACAATATATATTCCATTTTAAAATGGGTAAACAACAGTCAAAGTTAGAAAACGCCTCGGCGAATGTTGTAAACGAGGTAGAAATAATAGAAAACGGTTTTGGAATAGATCAAATAATGTTGCTCATAATAACGTTAGTACTGATCCTTCACCTTGCGCTTAAAATATATAGCACTCATAAAAAACAATTAAAGAAAAGATATATGACAAGAGCAATGTCATTAAATCAGGTATAAATATTGCAGCTAATGCATTTCAATTTTTTTTTTCTTCGGTAAAGCTATAGATTATAGAATGGAAAATTACATTAGGAAGACTACAGGAAATTAAAGATCAATTCGACAAATCGTACAAGTGCCTAAACAAAAACAATGCAATCAGTACGACTACTTTGAACAAACACACTATCATTTTAGTAGAATGTCTTAATAGTATCAGGGAAATAATAAGAGTAAGTCAACAACACTTAGATTCCTTGCAAAGATTACAAGCCGTGGAAATTTACATGCGCTTAAAGGAAAGATTACTTGTCTTAACCGAGAAACATACGTTGGGAATAATACTATCTTCATCTTTAGATACCCCAACAATATTTAAAACACTACCTGAAACAGAGGTAGCTGAAAAAAAATTCCATTTCTGAACAAAGCGAAGAAGAAACCAAAATGCCTCAAACAGTAATAGAATTCCTAAACACCGCCAGTAAGCTTATTCCAGAGTTTGACGGAAAGGCAGAAAATTTACAAAGCTTTTTAGATGCGCTCCAGCTTGTGAATTCAATTAAAGACACACATGACAGTACGGCAGTAGACCTTGTAAAAACAAAGCTTAAAGGTCCTGCACGAAATCTCATTGGAACAGAAGCCACATTAACACAAATTATAGACAAACTAAAGAACTCTGTTAAAGGAGAATCAGTAGAAGTTATTTCTGCAAAACTGATGAATCTCCAGCAGAAAAACAAAACAGCAAACCAATACACAAAAGAAGTTGAACAGCTGACAAAGTCCCTTGAATCTGCCTATATAACTGATGGCATTTCGGTAGAACTAGCAACAAGATATTCTACACAAAACGCTATAAAGGCAATGACTAAAAATTGCTCCATTAACAAAGTCAAACTTGTTATGGGAAGCTGGCACATTCAACACTATGAATGATGCAATTTCCAAATTTATTACTACATGCACGGAACACACGGGCCATGCAGATTCTGTAATGTACTACAGAAACAATTACTACAACAAGCAACAAGGTCAAAGAGGACACGGTCAGAACCGAGGCCAATACCAAAATCAATATCAAGGTCGTTCTGATAACTACGGTAATAGAAATTATAATAGTTATCAGAACCAAAATCAGAACAATCGTTACGGTAACAACAACCGAAACAGAAATTATAATGGTAACAATCAAACTAATCAATATAATAACAGAAATTCGCAAAATGTTCGCACCATGAATAGCGAACCACCCTCGGAAAACCAACCGCCTCCGCCACAAAATCAACAATAAATAGCGCAACACGATCAGTCTATACATTTAATTTAAATTTGGGCAACTATATCCACACAAAGTCAACACTAAATAACTCAATATGTACATTTTTAATTGACACAGGAGCAGATATATCTGTCTTCAAAGAAAATGAAATCACTAAAGATATTGCCTTGAACATATCCGAAATAACAGACATTAATGGAGTAGGTAAAGGAACAATTACTACACTAGGAACAGTAGACAGTGACTTAATATGCGAAGATTTATTAATAAAACACAAATTTCATATAGTACCACAAAACTTCCCAATTAGTTGTACTGGCATATTAGGACGCGATTTTTAACTAAATACAATTGTTTTTTAGACTACCAACCTAACCAATACTGGATCATCTTGAGACCAGATGACTATTTCCAAGACATTGCTATTCCAATGCGCAATGCACCTAAAATAAACACCATTACAATCCCAGCCAGATCAGAGGTTATTCGATTGGTTGAGATTGACTCACCACATCAAAATATTTTTATACCACATCAAGAATTAACTGAAGGAATTTTTATTGCTAATACAGTAGCAAACAAAAACGATACATTTGTCAGAATAATAAACACAACTAACGAAAACGCAACGATCAATAACGTCCGAATAAAGTCAGAAAACCTAGATGATTACGAAATATTAACCACTAGTAAATGCATTAACACTAAAGACAAAGAAAAATTAAAAAGACTCATAAAAACTTTCCAAAACTTTGCAGAGAAAACACTGCACAAACTCTGCTCAGAGTTGTTGGGGGAATCATCTTCAACATTTCCTTTTTACTGTGATTGTATTAATTTTTTTCTTTTTTAGTGGAACGGCCAAAACCGCCACGGAACTCCACCTCACCGGCGCCGGCACCAACATCACCCTTCTTGTCCACACCACTGCCGCCAGGGGCACGTCTGTAGGCCGAACGATCCTCGCCGGTCTTGGAGGCATCGCCAGGGCCGCGTGGACCACCGGCAGCGGGACGGGGACGCACTGTCTCCGAGCGTGCGGGACGCTTCAGGGTCGAGGGCACAATCTCGGGGGGCAAATGCAAGTAGCTGCGCAGCTCCTCGATACCCTCGTTGGTCAGATACCAGTAGTAGTGGCGCCATGCGAACTGCTCCTTGACCAGGCCGCGAGAGTGCAGGGACTGCAGAGCCTTGATCACATGCAGATTGGGAATCGACTCCAGCTCGGGATGCTTCTGGGCATGGAAATCCTTTTTGGCCACAATGACGCCCTCTTTGAAGAGGTACTCATAAATGGCGACACGGTGAGCCTTTGGCATAAACATGTTTGCGTCTTCTATGGAGCAGAGACCGAAAAGATATATTTGCGACAGAAGATGAACCGATATCTCATAATAATTTTTATCAACAGAAATTACGAGTTAAAGATGACGACCCTGTGTACATCAAAAACTATAAAATTCCACAAACACAGAAGCATGAAATAAATAAACAAATCGACAAATTAATAAAAGATGACATTATTGAACCATCAGTGTCACCTTATAATAGCCCCATCATTCTTGTCCCTAAGAAATCATTACCCGGAATAACCAAAAAGGTGGAGACTTGTTGTTGACTATAGAGCTATTAACAAAAAATTAATAGCAGATAAATTCCCATTGCCCAGAATAGATGACATTTTAGATCAACTTGGAAGAGCTAAATATTTTCATGCCTAGACTTAATGTCAGGCTTTCATCAAATTGAACTTTGCGCAAATTCACGACATTACGTCCTTTACGGCAGACAATGGTACCTATAGATTTAAAAGATTACCATATGGTTTAACAATAGCACCAAACTCTTTTCAGAGAATGATGACAATGGCATTTGCAGGGCTAACACCTTCCCAAGCATTCTTGTATATGGATGACTTAGTAGTGCTGTGTTGCTCTGAAAACCACATGCTCAAAAACCTTCAAGATGTATTTGAAATATGCAGAAAGTACAATCTTAAATTGCATCCAGATAAATGTTCATTTTTCAGTCATGAAGTCACTTATTTGGGACACAAATGTACAGATCAAGGCATTTTGCCTGACGAAAGTAAAAATAATGTCATCAAAAACTACCCAATTCATCAATCAGCGGACGATACTAAAAGATTCGTCGCATTCTGCAACTATTATAGGAGATTTATTCCAAAATTCGAAGAAGTTGCAAGAGTATTAACAAGACTCAGTAGAAAAAATACACCATTCATTTGGACTGAGCAATGTACCAATGCATTTAACTTCCTTAAAGATGCTCTTTTAAGCCCACAAATATTAAAATATCCAGACTTCTATAGACAATTCTGCATTACCACAGACGCAAGCGGATTTGCATGCAAGCCAAGAATATGAAGGTAAGCAACTGCCAGTTGCATATGCTTCAAGAGCCTTCACCAAAGGTGAATCAAATAAGGCAACAATAGAAAAGGAACTCGCAGCAATTCATTGGGCAATAACCTATTTCCGACCTTACCTTTACGGAAAAAGATTTTTAGTGAAAACAGACCACCGTCCATTAACATATCTATTTTCGATGAAAAATCCTTCATCTAAACTAACCCGTATGAGACTTGATCTAGAGGAATATGACTTTGTGGTGGAGTACATAGCTGGAAAAGAAAACTATGCCGCGGATGCGCTATCCCGCATAGAAATATCTGATTTGAAAAATCTTGCAAGCGAAGCTTGTAAAATTATGAGAATGACTACACGCTCAAGAGCGACAGTGTCAAATAATGAAAATGATAAACACACTACCCAAAAGAGTCTTAAGGTTCCCAATATATACGAAGCGCTATACAAATATGAAGTAAAAAGACATGTCGAGCTTATTTTCAACTTCCCGAATATTTTATTCAAAAAAAGGAAAACGAATTTGTAGCTCTTTTAATGTGAATGACTTGATTACTTGCGAGAAAATCGACTTAGGTCAATTATTTTCGAGGCTCAAACTGGAAGCCGGTAATCTGGGAATCACCAATTTACAATTGTCCTTAGATGACAAATTGTTTCATATACCCGGGTTGAAGAATTTAAAGAAATGGGAAAACATAAACCTTAATGACATTCAAATCGCGTTAACGCCTAAAACAACTTATATAAATGACAAAAAATCGATCGATAAAATAATAAAAGAATTTCACGATGATCCTGTTAATGGTGGCCACCCAGGAATCAATCGCACAACAAATAAAATTAAACAAAAATATCATTGGAAAAATATGTCACACGACATTAAAGATTACATAAAAAAATGCGCATGTTGTAACAAAAACAAAACTATAAAATATAATAAAGAACCAATGATAATCACTGACACACCCACAAAAGCATTTGATATAGTCCAAATCGACACTATTGGACCATTGCCAAAGTCTGAAAACGGCAATGAATACGCTGTCACAATCCTTGTGACCTGACAAAATATTTAATATCAATGCCAATAAAATCAAAGCATGCAAAAGCTGTAGCAAAAGCTATATTTGATCATTTTATTCTTATCTATGGCCCTATGAGAACGCTCATTACGGATATGGGTACAGAGTACAAAAATAGCATTTTCACAGAAGTATGCAAATTATGCACCCATAGAACGTTCAATGAATATGTACGATCCTACATATCTCTTGACAAAGATGACTGGGACGAATGGTTAAAGTACTTTACATATTGCTACAATACCACCCCATCTACTGTTCATGGCTACTGCCCTTTTGAACTTATTTTTGCAAAAAACCCCCCCAAATACGACTTTTTGGAGAAATCTAAAATAAGCCCCCTTTACAATCATGAGGCATATGATAAGGAAGGAAGTTTAGTTTAGGTAGCACTTAACAGATCTAACTCGTTAGTAAGTAAAGCTAAAGAAAAACAAAAAACTAATTTTGATAGAAATACAAATAGAATAACCATGAATATAGGAGACTTAGTGTTAGTCAAAAACAACACAGGACATAAGCTAGATAACAGTTATAAGGGACCATACGAAATAGTAAGCATAGACGATAGAAATAACTGTACATTAGCAGATAAAAAGAAAAGATTTAAAATCCATAAGGATAGGTTAAAAGTTTGCACATAAAAACGGAATATATAAAACAAAAAAAAAAAAAAAAAAAATATATATATAATAAATAATTAAAATAAAATTACTTATAAAAGATAATGATCAAATATATTTTGAAGAATAATTCCATTTAATAATTACATTATTCTTTTTGAAAAGGTGAGGTGTAGTATGCATGCATTAGAGACATCATAGCATGTACTCACTGTACACATACCTCTACTTAAATACGAAGTTGCGATAAGAAGAAATATATTTACTTGCATTTATAAAACATATTATATACATATGTCTATACACACATATAAGTACTATAGGCAGCCAGCCCTACGCTGAGTATGCATTTCTCATTAGCCCGACGCTGCCGCTCAAACTGTAATTTAAGCCTTTTGTTTATATGTATGTAAAAGCACCGCATGAGAGCGGCCGCTCCAACTTATTTACTGGTACATATATATATCTATAAGCGCAGCCAAACTTTATGTATTTAGGTCTAAAGGCGGACTCACACGATGTGGCAATTTGCCACAGTTAAAGCAGTCTCATGTGGCACTACAAAAATGTGGCACTCACACGTGAACACAGATGTGGCAAAAATCGATGTGGCAAGTTTTGGAGAACTGCTTACCACATGAAAATGTGGAGATCAATGCCATACCATGTGACAATTTACTCACACGATGGGGCAGGTTATCAGGTTTTAATCATGTAATCTACTTTCGTGTGTCAATTTAAATAGTACAGTTTGCTATAATGTCTCGTCGAGCACGGTTGTGTGCTGCAATTGCTGCGATTTGTGTTTTAAAGGAGAGAAAAAAAAGACAAATTTGGGTAGTGGTTAGACAGACGAAGTGAACGTGATTTTAGTGCAACTCTTTTCGAAGAAATTCGAGAAGAATATCGGGATGCTTACAAAAATTGTATGCGAATGCCGGAGGAAGATTTAAACGCCCTTTTGCAAATGGTGACACCATTAATACAAAAACAAGATACGGTTATGCGTAAATCTATTTCTGCAAAGGATAGATTTGATTGAGTTTCAATCGTGTCGCTCAATTCCCCTGCATCCAAAAACCGCATATTGGCAAATTATTTCCATCGCACAAGATAATTGGCATCGGTGCCATCTCCACTCTTTCTTGTTTTCATCTTGCTCAGCTGCTCCTTGTATTGGCTGCGTAGGCCTTGCCACTTCATATTAAGATCGTGGCCACTTATTTCATCATTGAAATCGGTTTCCGACAAGATTTGCCAAGCGGAGTCCCGTTTGACTTTATTTCTGTAGGTGGCTTGCGTTGCATCCCACAAGACGGGCTCCGACTCCACCGCCTGAATCAGTTGTCGAATTCTGTCTTCATTCCAGTCTGCCAGGACTTTTCGTGACTTTCGCGTTTTTTTAATATTTTCGTCCGTCATTTTTTAATTAGAATGAAACTGGGCAAACTGAATTGTCAAATAGCTTAACAGAGTTGCCAACCTTGAGTTGCAACCTTAAGTTGCACACCCATATGACAAACCTCAAAAAATAAGTTAAATATTTAAACATATGGAATCGTACGGCACATTTTATGCCGTAGACTTACAAAAAATTACATATCGTGTGAGTGTGTCACTCACACGATTGCCATATGAGTGTTGAACCATATACAAAAAATGTGGTAAACATCACAGTGGCAGAATGCCATGTCGTACTCACACGATACGGTCACATGAAACTGCTTTACCTGTGGCAAATTGCCACATCGTGTGAGTCCGCCTTAAGACTTTTGATTTAAAGAATAAAGAATCATTCATATTTGCCTGGCCTCACGGGCAAGTACCAAAACAAAACTGGACCTTCGTTTTAATTGACTAAAGAACCGACTGGTCAATATCTTTTTCACTACAATACAGTAGAACGGTTTGATTTAAATTCGAATATAGTTTTACGATAAAGCATTTAAAATCGAATATCGTTTTACGATAAAGCATACCGTCTCGGTCAGAATTGAAATGGTCAAATGTAGTTTGTTTTTTGATTTATTTAAACTGAAACTGGCCATTACTGCACAGTTGATGGAACGCAAGTTATTACTGGCGAGGCATAAACTGAGAAAAAACAGTTTTATTTAAGATTTTTCTTGAATTACTTTTAAATGGAAAATACCTAAGTTTTTACCTTGATCATTTGAAAGCTGGTAGTACGAGGCCCCTACTTTGTTGGACACTACGGCAGGTATAACAAGTAAGAAAGTCGGTCAAGCCCGACTGTAATATACTCTGTACCTGTTTGTACGAAACTAATAACTTTAAAGTGTGAGGTTTTTTCAAAATCTGGGGGTGGCAACTCTTTCGACTATCGTTCATCTCGTTGAAAAACGATGTATGTATGATAAGTAATGATGAGTAGAATTACCATAGTACATAACTCGTAAAATTATAAAATTTGTATATAATTTCCTTTTAACATAAACGTATCTATATTAGTCACGCGGGAATCACGCGTGATTTCTGACCGCAGGCCATCTCAATTACATCGCTCCTCTCATAGCAAGGTTCAATTGGGAAATTACCAGTTAGCTATTGCCTTCTCGCTCTCTCTTTCTCGTAAGTTCTACCAATCGCTAAGGTGTTGTTGTTGTTGTTGGTTTTTATTTTCTTTTACGTATAGCTCTAATATCGTTCATCTGATCGAAAAACCATGTATGGCGGGTCGATTCAAAATAAGTAGTAGAATATATGTCTAGAATGTTCGAACTATCTATCTTGAAAATCGTTGGAGTTCCATACACCTCAAACCTCTATCTCTTACCATCTCTGAGATCTCTTCGTTCATACGGACAGACGGACAGACAGACAGACTGACAGACGGACCTCTATCTCTTACCATCTCTGAGATCTCTTCGTTCATACGGACAGACGGACAGAAAGACAGACAGACAGACAGACGGACAGACGGACATGGCTATATCGACTCGGCTGTTGATGCTGATCAAGAATATATATACTTTATAGGGTCGGAGATGCCTCCTTCTGGCTGTTACATACATTTGCACAAACCCAATATACTCTGTGTACCTTCGGTACAGAGTATAAAAACAGGTGCTAATTTGTAACTAAACTTTTTGGCAGCATTACTTTGGCAAAAAAAAAAACGAGCAAATACTTTATCTCCTATTTTGAAACGTATATTTCGGCTGCTCAAGTTATATCGGTTAAGCTAGGTACTTAGACACGAACAACATTCTCGCTGCTAGAATTGTTTCATAATTCGAAGAGCGGGCTCTTAGAATGTAGGGTGACCAGGCAACAGAAAAAAGTCACTGAATCCGTAATGCTCACTCTGGTTATGTCAGCTGTTGTTTATTTACAAAATAAGCGTGCAAAAGAATTTGTAAAATAAATGTTTATAAAATTGAATATGGGGTTCATGTGAAACGCAGAGTTCGTGGGCATTGCTATGGTTGTTTTCTAGTGTGTATTTAGTGAAGAGCTGAAGGAAGATTAAGTGACACTGGCGCGGCAGATTGTTGGCCAAATCCATTTAAATAGGTTTAATTTTGACCGCTTAGGACACCGCAACTTGTTCATTCTCCGCAAAGTTCTCCAAATTATTTCTATTTTGCCTTTTGGTCTCATTTGAATCCATTTTTTCAAATTGTGTGCTCGATTCTAAGAGGTACCTCTTCGAATTATCAAACATGTTTCATAATTCGAAGACCCCCCTACGAGAATCTATCAGCTGTTTTTAAAAAACGATCTGGCAGCCCCATGCACATTATACGAGCGCATTCTAGACGTCTGAGTACGGCCTCTTAGAATTCTTTGAGAAAATTCGAAGAGCACATTCGAAGAGCCATGTAATTAGATAGGCAGCGAGAATGTTATACGTGTCTGAGTACCTAGCTTTAGCATTTCGTTCGTGTGATTGTGCAACTTTCTGCTGGGCCGCTTGTCTAACAGTTTTAAGAGCACTGGGATACTCAATCTCGTATCCTCTGACACTAACTGTAAACGACGAAGAAACTCGTAATCCTGGCCATTCAGAATTATATTTCGAACGAAGGTCAAAAAGTATGGCGAATAGCCAGTACTTTGATGAACAGCCGCTCTTAAGGCTGCGCTTATTTCCGGCAATTTTAAGCACCAATTGGTATGATCTTGGCCAATATAGGCGCGTATAGCTGCCAATACGGATCTGTTAAGTCTCTCACTAGCATTTGCCTGTGGTGAGTATATAGCAGTACAGATGTGAGAAACTCCAAATCTGGTCAGAAAGGCTTTAAAATATCCAGATACAAATTGAGAACCATTGTCGGTTAAGACAGTTTCGGGTACTCCAAAAGTACAAAAAAGAGTATTTTCGAGAAATTAACATATTTTACTAGAAGTAAACTTTTTGAGTGGGCATAAAAAATGGAATTTTGTGTCATGATCCACAATTATTAGAAGTCCTATGTTGCCACTCTTCGATCTTGGATAGGGTCCTAAAAGGTCCATGTAAAGTTTTTGGAATGGACATTCTGATATCAAATCGTCTAGATAGACGAATACGCGAGAGCGTAAGTTGGCAGGAATTGCTCGGTCCATGAGTCTGCAGAGGGTTTGAGCAGCATTGGTTAATCCAAATGGCATAACCTTATACTGATACAACGGACGGTTGGGGACCGTTAACGCAGTATAAGGACGAGAAGATTCCTCAAGCGGTATATGCCAATATGCGTGTTTCATGTCCAGTCCTGTTATATACTTTGCAGGGGGTAACCGTCTAAGTATACCATCTATATGGGGAAGAGGATATGCATCCTTACGCGTATACTTATTTATTTCTCGTGAGTCGAGACAGAGCCTATTCTTAATTCCTTTCTTAACGAGTACACAATTACTGCTCCAAGGACTGTGGGATGGTTCTATTACCCCTAGAGCAATAATTTTCTCCACTTCATCAAACATTAATTTCTCCTTAGCAGGTGAAATGGGCCAACGTCGCTGTTTTACTGGAGTGTTTGTCTCCATCTCAATACAATGCTGAATAAGACTTGTACGCCCTAAGCCTTCCTTTTCAAACGAGGGAAAGTTGCTTATTACCAAATCTAATTTGCTTTTTTGTTCGGATGTTAGCCTATGCATTTTACGTTCTTCTTGGTTTGCTGTATCTTTACCAGTGTCAAGTTCGTTTACAGCTAAATTGTTCGAGATTATACTGCTTACAAATCCGAAATCCTTCCAGAAACTTATACCTAAGTAGACATTCTGCTTCAAGGAGGGAATGATAAAGAACTCAACGTCCTTGCTTTGTCCTCTATAGTGCACTGGCACTACAAGTTTGGCCACTACCGGACAGGGTTCATTGCTTGCAGTTCAGCCTTTTCGTGATGAACTAGCGACTTCGCCGCCTCCCCACCCAGACAACTGATTGTAGCACCTGAATCTAGCAGAGCTTTAAAATGCTGGCCTTCAAACGTCAGATTGGTGTATAACCGGTCATCAGTGCTCATAAAAACAGCGGAAATTAGTCTCTTCCGGGTTGTTCTAACTTTTTTCCAAAAATTCTTCATTCGCGTTGTAGATCGTTTAGGCTTAATTCTTAATCTAAGTATCTCGTTATTAGGATCAAAAGTATGTAAATTACTGTATATGTTCTCAAAGTCGGTCTGAGTTCCAACCTGTACAGAAAAGTGTTCAGCTTGGATTCGTAATTCAGGGTGTGCTTCGAACAACGGAATTGCTTGGTTATTCGAAAGAATGGTTTTTGATGCGTTTAATCGGTTGTTGTCGATGGATGCGCCGATGTAGTGTTGGTCTGCGCATCCCTTATCCGGTTTTCCGACGGGATACATTTGCTACATTTAGGCTTGTACGTATTTTTAGCGCCACAGCCGTAGCAGAATAAACGCCTTTCGCTCATACAATTGTCAAATCGATGGCCGGTTTTGTCGAAATTCCAGCATATTAACGATTTGCGTCTAATTTCTGAAATGCTTTCCTCATCTACGTCATCGCTGTCCGTTAGAATCTCAGATACATTTGGACTACCAAATTTAGGTCTTGGGAAGACATTATTAGTGTCTTTACAGAAATTTTCATGCTTCCTAATTTCCTCTTGTAACTCACTTCTATTTGAGATTTTCAGATGTAAGAGCTCATATCGGAGAGTACTTTTAGCATTACCCTTTAGAATGTCAATCAATTTAAGTTCACTAACTTCGTGGGAAAGACGAGATACTAAATCTTCTATATCTGATTGAAAATCATCAAATGATTCGTTATCTTGTTGGCGTCGTTTCCGAATCAACTCCCATAAGTCAAAATCATCCTTTGCGTCATCAAATCTTTGCCTAAATGAAGTACAAAATTCTTGCCAGGAAAATTGGCTGTTCTTTCGATGAAAGTTCCAAAACCAATCACTGGCTTTGGCCGAAAAGAGTAAATGCAAATTATTGCAAAGCAATGCGTAATCATTATTCAATGTCTGAGCAGTTAGAGATTGAAGTCGATAAAGGAATTCGTCGACGTGAATAAGATATCTAGACCCATCGAATTTAAGTCTCCAACTTGCTAAGATGTTAGAAGCCTTCTCTGGTGCTATTTTGCGACTTAGCGAGTTATTGTTTGGATTTCCTATTTCCCTGTTCATTTCTGGACTAAAGAAGGAATTTGCATCACTTTCTCTGGAGTTTTGTGTTATCACAGGAATTGGTGCGATCTCCGGATGCATTCCCTGTCTGTTGACGGAATTATCTTTATTAATATTAAGAGCTCCTAATTGCGCCTGTAGGGTTGACTCAATAGAAGTTTTAATAAAAGAACTGAGTTCCGTCATCATACTTCTCTGTTGACTTTGTATGACTGTCTGAATGTAATGTTCCATACTATCATTTGGTTCTCTTTCTAATGATTGACAGTCGACGCTTCCAAAGGACACGCGACCATTTGATACGTCGCAACCATATTGAGCTTGGGATCGTGTTTGCATCCCTCGATGTGAAGCCGCGCCCGACCTTTTCGTGACCTAGGATTTCTCTGTCCGTTATTTTGCCTGGCATTAGAAGTTCCCTGTGGTTCAACAAACTCTTGTTGGTTGGTTGCTGTATTTCTGTCTGACTGTAATTCAGCAGCTAGAGTGTTTTCCTCAAAGGAAAGTTGTTCATGATTGAACTCCGTTTTACAAACTGGGCAGTTTTTGTCAGTTTTAATAAAGTCATTAATGCAAGTGTTATGAAAACGATGTAAACAGGGTGTTGTAGCTATCAGTTGATCTTGCCTAAATGTTTCCTTGCAAATAAAGCAGGGTTCTGATTGTGCACCAGAAGCGGTACTGTCTGGGCTATGTTGTACAGGCTTTATGTAGTTATTTTTATATTAACTAAAGCCTAAATTTAACTGAAAAAAATTGTAGTTTTGATTTTTAAAAGCACACAAAAAAAATATTTTAAAACAAATTTCATAAGTAATATTTGTTCGTCCCTTTCAAGCATGATTCAGTAAAGCACACCAATTCGCGAAGCTAATATGCCTATTGGAATCTGATACATTTGTAATATTAGTGGTTCTATTGCAGGCTTAATTAGATCTAAGTCGAATAATGGCTAATCTCCAAATAGTAGAATCTAGTAGATTATAATTCCTAAAATCCGATGGTAATCTATCTATAAGCTCGGTTTGACTCAGAATTAAAGTTATTCATCAGGATTACTATAGATTATAATTCGGGCGAACTATCCCTAGGGTATGAATAGTAGTCGTAAATTCACAAAATTAACCTCAATAGCACTGATGCCTTCTGAATCTGAAGTCGCGTGTGGTCCAAATTTCTATCACACTATTTTTCGCTTTACTATTCCTAGAGACTACATGATTATATCTAGGACGACAAATCCAAATTACTGAATTTAATTCGTATTTCCATAGATAACTTATGCAGCTTTAGCGTACACAGAAAGGTTTTAGTGCAACAGGTGTTTGATATTCTATTGTTTTGGATGAAACTGGAAAGAGCTTTGATGTGGGGTTTTAAGCACTTTTATAAGAAAATTTAAGTTCGACTTGTGCCCCACGTTGGTCGAAAATTATGTAATGTGTAGGGTGCCGTGTGATTTTGTACTGGTGTTAAAATGTACCTTGTATTAGTAACACAACGAAGGTATGGCTGGATTTCGAGATGTGCACCTCTAGCTATGCTCTTGCTAGCTCGCCGGATTGTCGGGGTTCTTTTCTACTCTCCTTTTTACCATACGCACATATTTCCATAATGTTTTAGGTGCACGATTACAAAAAAATATAAAGTTCAGAAGGAACATTCTACCATAGAACATATTCAGGATTTAATTATACTTCATTAATGGTTTATCTGGGCTTATGTACATTTGATTATTTATTTTTTTTATTATTTAATATAAAGAAAATTGATTATTTATAATTATAAGAAAAAATTTACAATTTAAATGACTAACAAGTATATATATATACTAGCATATAACCCGACGCGCTTCGCTTCGCCACCATCAGTATAGCCGCCAAAATAATGAAAAAAATGTTGGCAATGATACCACCCCCGCCCCCATTTTCCGACCATCAGAAATGAGAAAATTATTTTCCACCTAATTGGCCCGTTAAGCGTACAAACGCTAAAACCACCCCCGTCACCCATTATCCGACCTTGAGGGTGAGTAAGCGCAAAGCTAAAAACTTTATCCTATTTAATTGGCCCATAGAGCTTTCAAACCAAATTTAATACATATCGACTAAAAACCCACCCCCGCACACATAATCCGACCCTTGCAGTGAACTTCCCGAAATAAAAAAACACGTGTTTCCATTTATTCTAGATCTTACAAAACGATTTTTATTCAGATCGGCTCACAAATAGCCATTGTCACTGAACCGAAATACGCCCACCATTATTCTTGCCTGTGGGCAGAAATTCTAACGCCGAGAAATCAAATGTATAATTATTTTCTATAATGTGTTCACAAACCGATTTTGAAGCCAATCGGATTAAAAATAGGTTTTACCATATAGAATTTTCCAACATTGGAAAATCTCAAGTCTAATTATTTTGCATTCTACCTTACAAACCAATTTTAAAGTCAATCGGATGAGAAATAGTGTTTTCCATACAGAATTTTCCGGTCATTTTCCTTGTGGGTGGATTTTCCACAATCGAAAAATCACATGTCATGATTGCAAACCGAGTTTAAAGTCAATCCGATGAAAAATAGATTTTTCCACATAGAATTTTCCGTGCATTTTCCTTGTGGGTGGAGTTTCCACAATCGAAAAATTTCATGTCAACTTATTTTGTATACTATCGCTGCTGAAGTCAATCGGATGAAAAATAGTTTTTCCATGAAGAATTTTCCGGCTATTTTCCTTGTGGGTAGATTTTCCACAATCGAAAAATCACATGTCTAGTTATTTAGCATACTATCCTTACAAACCGAATTTGAAGCCAATCGGATGAAAAACAGTTTTTTCCATCTGGAATTTTCCGGGAATTTCCCGACTTTTCGGGCGCATTTTCCAACATCGGAAAATCTTATATCTAATTATTTTGCATACTATCCTTACAAGCCGAGTTTGAAGTCAATCGGATGAAAAATAGTGTTTTCCATATAGAATTTTCCGGCCATTTTCCTTGTGGGTGGATTTTCCTCCAACAAAAAATCACATGCCTAATTATTTAGCAAACTACCCTTACAAACCGAGTTTGAAGCCAAACGGATGAAAAATAGTTTTTTCCATATGGAATTTTCCGGGAATTTCCCGACTTTTCGGGCAGATTTTCCATCATCGGAAAATCTCAAGTGTAATTATTCTGCTTACCATCCTCACAAACCGAGTTTGAAGTCAATCGGATGAAAAATAGTTTTTTCCATGAAGAATTTTCCGGCCATTTTCCTTGTGGGCGGATTTTCCGAAATCTGGGAAACAGGTGTCCAATTATTTCGCTTACTTTACTTACAAACCAAATTTCAAGTCAATCGGATGAAAAACAAAATTTTCCCCATAGTAGCTTTTCCGGGAGTTTTCCACCGCTTAGGGGTGGAATTTTCCAAAACCCCGCCTTAGTGCTCACTTTCAACTCATAATGAAACTTCTGTGAAAATTTCAGCTTTCTATCTCCTACCGTTCAGTCTCTACGTTGATTGCCAATCAGTGAATCAGTGAATCATTCAGTCAGTCAGGACAAACTTTTTTATATATAGAGAGTCTAGCATATAACCCGGCGCGCTTCGCTTCGCCACCATCAGTAAAGCCGCCAAAATGATGAAAAAAAACGTTTGGCAATGATCCCACCCCGCCACCCATTTTCCGAACTTCAGAACTGAGAAAATTATTTTCCACCTATTTGGTCCATTGAGCGTAAAAACCCTGCAACCACTCCCGCAACCCATTATCCGACCTTGAGTGTGGATATGCGCAAAGCTAAAAACTTTATCCTATTTAATTGGCCCATAGAGCTTTCAAACCAAATTTAATACATATCGGCTAAAAACCCACCCCCGCACCCATATTCCGACCTTTGCAGTGAACTTCCCGAAATAAAAACAACACGTGTTTCCATTTATACTGACCCTAGAGCTTACAAAACGAATTGTATTCAGATCGGCTCACAAATAGACATTGTCACTGAACCGAAATACGCCCACCATTATTCCTGCCTGTGGGCGGAAATTCCTCCAGCGAAAAATGAAATGTCTAATAATTTTCTATAATGTGTTCACAAACCGATTTTGGAGCCAATCGGTCTAAAAATTGGTTTTACCATATGAAATTTTCCGGGAATTTCCCGACTTTTCGTGCGGATTTTCCAACATTGGAAAATCTCATGTCTAATTATTTTGCATACTATCCTTACAAACCAAGTTTAAAGTCAATCGGATGAGAAATAGTGTTTTCCATACAGAATTTTCCGGTCATTTTCCTTGTGGGTGGATTTTCCACAATCGAAAAATCACATGTCATGATTGCAAACCGAGTTTAAAGTCAATCCGATGAAAAATAGATTTTTCCACATAGAATTTTCCGTGCATTTTCCTTGTGGGTGGAGTTTCCACAATCGAAAAATTTCATGTCAACTTATTTTGTATACTATCGCTGCTGAAGTCAATCGGATGAAAAATAGTTTTTTCCATGAAGAATTTTCCGGCTATTTTCCTTGTGGGTAGATTTTCCACAACCGAAAAATCACATGTCTAATTATTTAGCATACTATCCTTACAAACCGAATTTGAAGCCAATCGGATGAAAAACAGTTTTTTCCATCTGGAATTTTCCGGGAATTTCCCGACTTTTCGGGCGCATTTTCCAACATCAGAAAATCTTATGTCTAATTATTTTGCATACTATCCTTACAAACCGAGTTTGAAGTCAATCGGATCAAAAATAGTTTTTCATATAGAATTTTCCGGGTATTTTTTTTGTGGGCGGATTTTCCAACATTTGAAAATCACATGTCCAATTATTTAGCATACTATCCTTACAAACCGAATTTGTGTTTCGGATGAAAAACTGTTTTTTCCATATGGAATTTTCCGGGAATTTCCCGACTTTTCGGGCGCATTTTCCAACATCGGAAAATTTTATGTCTAATTATTTTGCATACTATCCTTACAAACCAAGTTTGAAGTCAATCGGATCAAAAATAGTTTTTTCATATAGAATTTTCCGGGTATTTTTTTTGTGGGCGGATTTTCCAACATTTGAAAATCACATTTCCAATTATTTAGCATACTATCCTTACAAACCGAGTTTGAAGCCAATCGGATGAAAAATAGTTTTTTCCTTTGGAATTTTCCGGGAATTTCCCGACTTTTCGGGCGCATTTTCCAACATCGGAAAATCTTATGTCTAATTATTTTGCATACTATCCTTAAAAACCGAGTTTGAAGTCAATCGGATCAAAAATAGTTTTTCATATAGAATTTTCCGGGTATTTTCTTTGTGGGCGGATTTTCCAACATTTGAAAATCACATGTCCAATTATTTAGCATACTATCCTTACAAACCGAATTTGAAGCCAATCGGATGAAAAACTGTTTTTTCTATATGGAATTTTCCGGGAATTTCCCGACTTTTCGGGCGCATTTTCCAACATCGGAAAATCTTATGTCTAATTATTTTGCATACTATCCTTACAAACCAAGTTTGAAGTCAATCGGATCAAAAATAGTTTTTCATATAGAATTTTCCGGGTATTTACTTTGTGGGCGGATTTTCCAACATTTGAAAATCTCATGTCCAATTACTTAGCATAGTATCCTTACAAACCGAGTTTGAAGCCAATCGGATGAAAAATAGTATTTTCCCTTTGGAATTTTCCGGGAATTTCCCGACTTTTCCGGCGGATTTTCCATCATCGGAAAATCTCAAGTCTAATTATTCTGCTTAACATCCTCACAAACCGAGTTTGAAGTTAGTCGGATGAAAAATAGTTTTTTCCATGAAGAATTTTCCGGCCATTTTCCTTGTGGGTGGATTTTCCGAAATCTGGGAAACAGGTGTCCAATTATTTCGCTTACTTTAGTTACAAACCAAATTTTAAGTCAATCGGATGAAAAACCAAATTTTCCCCATAGTAGCTTTTCCGGGAGTTTTCCACCCCTTAGGGGTGGAATTTTCAAAACCCCGCCTTAGTGCTCACTTTCAACTCATAAGGAAACTTCTGTGAAAATTTCAGCTTTCTATGTCTTACCGTTCAGGCTCTACGTTGATTGCCAATCAGTGAATCAGTCAGTCAGTCAGGACAAACTCTTTTATATATAGACTAGCATATAACCCGGCGCGCTTCGCTTCGCCACCATCAGTATAGCCGCCAAAATAATGAAAAAAACGTTGGCAATGATACCACCCCCGCCCCCCTTTTCCGACCATCAGAAATGAGAAAATTATTTTCCACCTACTTGGCCCGTTAAGCGTACAAACGCTAAAACCACCCCGTCACCCATTATCCGACCTTGAGGGTGAATAAGCGCAAAGCTAAAAACTTTATCCTATTTAATTGGCCCATAGAACTTTCAAACCAAATTTAATACATATCGGCTAAAAACCCACCCCCGCACCCATAATCCGACCTTTGCAGTGAACTTCCCATTTCCATTTCCATTTATTCTGACCCTAGATCTTACAAAACGAATTTTATTCAGATCGGCTCACAAATAGCCATTGTCACTGAACCGAAATACGCCCACCATTATTCTTGCCTGTGGGCAGAAATTCTACCACCGAGAAATCAAATGTATAATTATTTTCTATAATGTGTTCACAAACCGATTTTGAAGCCAATCGGATTAAAAATAGGTTTTACCATATAGAATTTTCCGACTTTTCGTGCGGATTTTCCAACATTGGAAAATCTCAAGTCTAATGATTTTGCATACTATCCTTACAAACCAAGTTTAAAGTCAATCGGATGAGAAATAGTGTTTTCCATACAGAATTTTCCGGTCATTTTCCTTGTGGGTGGATTTTCCACAATCGAAAAAACATGTCATGATTGCAAACCGAGTTTAAAGTCAATCCGATGAAAAATAGATTTTTCCACATAGAATTTTCCGTGCATTTTCCTTGTGGGTGGAGTTTCCACATTCGAAAAATTTCATGTCAACTTATTTTGTATACTATCGCTGCTGAAGTCAATCGGATGAAAAATAGTTTTTTCCATGAAGAATTTTCCGGCTATTTTCCTTGTGGGTAGATTTTCCACAATCGAAAAATCACATGTCTAATTATTTAGCATACTATCCTTACAAACCGAATTTGAAGCCAATCGGATGAAAAACAGTTTTTTCCATCTGGAATTTTCCGGGAATTTCCCGACTTTTCGGGCGCATTTTCCAACATCGGAAAATCTTATTTATAATTATTTTGCATACTATCCTTACAAACCGAGTTTGAAGTCAATCGGATCAAAAATAGTTTTTCATATAGAATTTTCGGGTATTTTCTTTGTGGGCGGATTTTCCAACATTTGAAAATCTCATGTCCAATTACTTAGCATACTACCCTTACAAACCGAGTTTGAAGCCAAACGGATGAAAAATAGTTTTTTCCATATGGAATTTTCCGGGAATTTCCCGTCTTTTCGGGCAGATTTTCCATCATCGGAAAATCCCAAGTCTAATTATTCTGCTTACCATCCTCACAAACCGAGTTTGAAGTCAATCGGATGAAAAATAGTTTTTTCCATGAAGAATTTTCCGGCCATTTTCCTTGTGGGCGGATTTTCCGAAATCTGGGAAACAGGTGTCCAATTATTTCGCTTACTTTACTTACAAACCAAATTTCAAGTCAATCGGATGAAAAACAAAATTTTCCCCATAGTAGCTTTTCCGGGAGTTTTCCACCCCTTAGGGGTGGAATTTTCCAAAACCCCGCCTTAGTGCTCACTTTCAACTCATAAGGAAACTTCTGTGAAAATTTCAGCTTTCTATGTCTTACCGTTCAGGCTCTACGTTGATTGCCAATCAGTGAATCAGTGAATCAGTCAGTCAGGACAAACTCTTTTATATATAGAGAAGAAGAGATACAAGAGAAAGATTCAAAAATCAGAGTATGGGCAAGGAATTTCATTATAGGATCCACAAATTTCAATTAATAACATCTTCTTTGGATATTCATATGTAAACAAGTTTAAAAATATAATCAAAGTGGGTCATTTAAGCCACTAGCTTACCAACTTTTAATCAAGAGTACTCCTTCGTGACCGTTGAGCTCAAGGATGACGATGAGGACGAACTGTTGGGGGGGGTTGAAAACGGTTATGCGCATACATATGTTTGGATACTTATAAATTCAAATTTCATTTATGTCCATACCCGTACTGGATCCGATCTTGATCAAATGACTTATTTAATTGTTTAACTCTTACTTAATTCATTTACTATTAATAATTTTATAAACAAAATGTTTTAGAGCCACTGTTTGACCAAATAGTACAAATCATATGTAAACACGCCAGCATAGCCACTGAGTACAGTTTTAGAAGCATTGACACAAAAAAATGAGAAGTGATAGGAAAACTTAAAGCAACTTCATTATGATCGAGTTGGCCGTGAAATTAACGTGATAATGAGCATTTTGGCATTGAACTTGAATTTAAACAGCTGATTAGACAATGCAAGAGAACTCGAAGCATGAGAGGAGCTTATATGGTGCGCTACACTGTTTTGAACGGGCCGTTTGATAGCCACTGGAGTGGAAAAAAAAATGTAAATACAAATTTAGCATCACTGGCTTGATTCTCACGTGCTCATATATTTAAATTCGGTATAACTTTCTTTTGCCCTCAATCATAGCACTTTTCACCATCTATATGTCAACATATCCTGTCTCTTGTAGTTTTATATCAACATAGGCCAGTTGGTCTAGATCGGCTTCATTTAGATAAAAGTTTCCATTGGGGGAGATGATGAGAATGGGGGGCTTTTGATGTGTGCGACTTCTATTCCCTCTTGGATGTATCACGTCCCAGACCACGATTTAACCCAGGTATCCTCGGAGCAGGACCCAGTACTGGTTTGGATAATTGGTCAAAGAGGTCGCAGTGCACAGAGTTGGATTATCCACAGGCACTATAAAACATGGCATTTCGCTTTAAACAATTCATATGAGAACACTCGAAATAAATATACCTTTTAGGAACCAAATACCAAGCACGAAAAACTATTTCTTTGGGTATATTTATGGTTATGGTTTAATAGTAAAAATAGAAAAATCACGTGTAGAAAAAAAATGTATCACTTTTGGACAAAATTTTGGGGGTTTGTACTCAAGCAATGAGGCCTTAAAATTTAGGTATGGTTAATTTAACCCATGCAGACGAAGAGCTGTTCCCTTAGAGAGAGAATTAAGGTATCACCTTATTGTTGTCTCTTTCTGTTCTACAGTCCCGACATAGACAGTGCGTGGGTGGCGCCAGCGCATAACGGCATAGTCGTATGATCTTAGCCCAAAGCCACGTTGCACTGAGTGAAAGCTCTGAACAAAACTTTCAGCTGAGCTTGTAACTTTATTTGCTCTCATAGAATATACAGTAGAATGGTTTGATTTAAATTCGAATATCGTTTTACGATAAAGCATTTAAAATCGAATATCGTTTTACGATAAAGCATACCGTCTCGGTCAGAATTGAAATGGTCAAATGTAGTTTGGTTTTTTATTTATTTAAACTAAAACTGGCCATTACAAATATTTCGGTGTTTATCAATATCAATCATTGAGTCGTATTCACAATACACAAGACATGTAACAGCTTCACTAAGTGCTTCGGCAAAACGTCCCTCAATACGAATTGTTCCTTGAGAAATCAAGTTTGAGCATTCCGTTGTATTTGAATGATCAGCAGTTAAATCAAATGCTAATTTAAAACAGCTGTCATCGAACATTTCCTTTGAAATTTGTAGTCCTCTGTAATAATGATTTATTCCATTGGCTCTAAAGAGCATGTTATAGGCTCGGGCACTTTGAATATTTGCAGGATCAGTGTAATCAACTTCAAGTGCTTGGGAGGAGATTTGTACACCATTAACAAGCAGATTAAATCGCTGAATTTTAAAATGCTCAAATTTAAACGGATCTAGTCGACGATTTCCAGAATATGCTCTGTTCTTAACCATGCAAAATGCAATAAAATTAGGAAGTTGTCCTATTACTGCATAATCGATGGATAGTGTATTGTTTCCTGGATAGAGTGTAAATGATTTTACTTCGACTTTGTTGTATGGATATATAGCATTTTTATGTTGAAGAACTTGATGAGTAAAGTAAACAAGTAAAATACTCGGATTAACTGTTATATGATTCAAAAACAGCTGAGCCTCCAATATTTTTTAAATTTGACTCTGTATCCACTTCCAACAAATAAAATGCTGATTTTTAAATATTAAAAGTAATCGTTAAATCAACATTATTTATCAACAGTTTAGTTTGATTAAAAATGTCTCCATGAACTTTACCAAAAGCTCCACTTTATTGCTTTTTTTGAAATATTTGTCGAATTGTTTGATTTCCATCTGTTGAAATATTTTGTCTCACATAACTCGGGTAATAACCTTGAGTAACCGTAGTTCAGAATTGTTTGCAAATATGAGCGATAATGATAATTATTATCACTTTGTGATACCAAAATGTTTTTTAAATAAACCGATGAACTTCTGAATATTGAATGCAATATATTATTAACAATACCGACAGAATTAGTTGTGATGTCCTTATTCTCATGATCCTTTAGTTGAACCACTAGTCTTAAATAAACACTAGATAGATCTGTGTATGTTTCGCCATTTCCCAAACAAACAAATTCAATTGAACTTGTTGAATCTAGAGATGCAATTGGATTATATGTTACTTCTTCGGTTCGCAGAATGCTACTTTGTGTAGGATGAGGCGCAAACAAATCAAGTTCGCTTTTCATGCATTCGATGTGTCTATTCATTTTGAATTAGTAAAAATGTCTTTTATATGGGAAGTTAACCTTTTTAACGGTTTCTTTTTCTTCTTCTTATTTCGGGATTGTGTATTTCGGCTTCCTTGTTTAGATTTACAATGTCTATGTTTTCGCTTTGTACCCTTCCTTTTATTTCTTTTTCCAGATCCATTTTGAAATTGTGTCATCTTATTAATTGCATTATTTGAGAGATTGTGTAATGCAATTTGAATGATATTTCTCAAAGGTTTCCGTCCAAAATCGTTGATAACGGATTTACCGGTATCAAGAGCTTGACTCTTAAGAGCATTTAAGCCAGATAAGAAAAGAGGTTTTATATATTTAAAAAGACCACTAAAAAAGTTTCCAATTCCGCGTCCCTGCTGAATAACTCCGGGTGTCACGTAAAGAGATTCTATATTTGTTTGTTTATTTGTTGAAAAAAGTCGTCAAATGGTGGCTGTGAACCAAAAAAAAAGAAAAACTGAATACGTTATAAAAAGGCTTAATGAACTAAGAAAGCCTAACAAGGAAAATCTAACAAAATTACAAATCGACTAGTAACGACTCCGACACGGTGGGGGAATTTTATTTGCCCGTCCGGCCAGCTATGCCCCAGTTCACAGCCAATTGAAGCCAGAGACGTTACTAGACCGAACACAAATTTAAATACTATAGAAGTCGAAAAAGAGAATTGTGAGGAAAAAGAAAAAGAGAAGGCTTAAAAATATGTTTACAAAATCATAAACGCAAACAATAAATAAACAATATTATAGAATGAACAAAAATAATATAAAATAAAAAATAATGAAAACAAAATTAAAAATTAAAAAATTAAAAAAAAGGAACAAATTAAATTAAATTAAATATAATAAAAACAAAATAAATATAAGCTAAAATAAAGATGAATTAAATCATCCGGGAATATTTATTAGCCGGTCCGGCAAGCTAGGCCCCTGCTCCTGCTGGATGTGGTCAGAGATTTTGCCGGAGATGTGCAAAAAGAGATAACTTTATGGAAAAGAGAGAGAGTTCTGTTGAGAGCAGGTGATAAACATCATTATAATTTTGACATAAAACCCGAAAGCGGTTGTGCTGTGCGTAGTCGGTTGTGCATCTAGGCAAGATTAAAGGCAAATAATTTCTAGTTGGTCTAGAGGGAACAGAGAAGTTAAGGCGACCTAAGAGTTCAGAAGAGTCTACATCACCGATAATTAACTTATGAAGAAAAGAAACGCCTAGGACTGTTCTACGGTTAGCCAACGATGGAAGGTCAATAAGCAAAAGCCTACTAGAATAAGATGGCAACCGAAGGTTAGGATCCCAATTTATGCCGCGGAGGGCAAAAAGCAAGAATTGCTTTTGGACAGACTCAATACGATCCTTATGCTTTTTATACTGCGGACACCAGACGGATGAGCAGTATTCAAGCACCGGGCGAACTAAAGATGTAAAAATAACTTTTGTTGTATAGGGATCATTAAATTCCTTCGACCAACGCTTAATGAATCCAAGTACACTATTCGCCTTATTAACTATACAGGATATATGATCATTAAAGCTTAATTTGAAATCAAAAATAACTCCAAGATCAACGACAGTTGATATTCGTTGCAAGGGTTCATTGCCAATCGAATAGGAAACTAGCGAAGATTTGCAACGATGAAAAGCCATAAACATACATTTTGCGCAATTAAGAAATAAATGATTAACCAAGCACCAAAAATGAAGCGAGATTAAATCATCTTGCAACCTAATAGAATGCATCGGGTCGTTGTAGGATAAAATGAGTTTAACGTCATCGGCATACATAAGTATCCGAGAATGAGATATTGTCGAAGGGAGATCATTAATAAAAAGAGTGAAAAAAAAGGACCGAGGTGGCTTCCTTGAGGTACATAGGAAGTTACGTAGACAGGTTTTGAAATATTAGATCTGAGCAGAACTTTTTGAGTTCTATCTTTTAAATATGAAGAGATCCAAAAAAGAAAAGGGGAGGGATATCTAATACGATCAAGCTTAAGGAGGAGGAGATCATGGTTCACGGAGTCAAAAGCCTTACTGAAGTCAGTGTAGATGACATCAGTTTGGCATTTCATAAGGAATCCATCGTTAACTAATGATGTGAATTCAAGCAAATTGGTCGTAGTTGACCGACTCTTTTACAAATCCATGCTGAATAGGTGACAAAACCGATTTGCAGTAATGCTGCAATGTAGAGGTTATAATTTCTTCAAACAACTTAGGAATAGCAGATAATTTGGGATACTTCTATAATTGGAGATATCTGATTTTCCACCCTTTTTGTGAAGAGGAATAATGAAGGATTCTTTCCAAAGATTTGGAAAAATAGTAGAGTCAAGCGATAGATTAAAAAGCTTTAGTAAAGGTTTGCATAAAGAATTACAACACTCTCTGAGGACACAACTAAGGATGTTGTCAGGTCCAGTAGAGAATGAAGACTTTAGAGATTTCAAATATGAAAGTATAGAAGATTCAGTAATTATGGGAGCATTATTAGAGTTTGAAGAAGAAATGTCATAAGGATAAGATTTGTTATTAAAAGGGACAGAGGAGTAAGTTGATTGAAAAAAGTCAGCGAATAAGTCCACGGCAGCGGAATCGTTGCTAGCCTTTTGGTTATGTAAAAATAATGAAGAAGGTAAAGTCGAAGTTTTACGCTTAGAGTTAACAAATTTGTAAAATTGTTAAGGGTCTTGTGCGAATTGAATTTTACAGCGAGCAAGATAATTCTTATAGCATTGAGAATTAAAAAGGGTAAAGTTTGACTTGGCTATCGAGTATTTAGAAAAGTCAAGATTAGAACCAGTTGGTTTATACTTTTTAAAACATCTAGACTTAATATTTTTATACACTTGAAAAGTGTATATTAATTTTGCCCAGAAGTTTGTAACGCATAGAAATATTCATTTCCGACCACATAAACTATATATATTCTTGATCAGGACGGCGAGCTGAGTTCAATTCCGTCTGTCCGTCCGTCCGTCCGTCTGTCCGTCTGTCTGTTTCTACGCGAACTAGTCTCTCAGTTTTAAAGCTATCGAGCTGAAATTTTGCACAGAGTCTTCTTTTTACTGCACGCAACTAATATATCGGAACCGGCCGGATCGGATGACTATATCATATAGCTGACATAGGAACGATCGGTCTAAGAACTAGTTCTAGTTAGAAAAACTTTGTTGTTTTCCATCGTAGCGGCACAAATCTTGGTGTATGTTAGTTTTATATGCTTCCACATAATTGTGAAAAAATTTATCAAAATCGGATGACTATATCATATAGCTGCCATATAAAGGGTCGGTCAAAAAACTAGTTCTAGTGGGAAAAACTTTTTTGTTTTTCATCGTAGCGTCACCAATCGTAGTATATATTAGTTTTATATGCTTCCACACAATTTCAAAAAAATGTATCAAAATCGGATGACTATATCATATAGCTGCCATAGGAACGATCGGTCGGAAAATAAGTTTTAGTTAGAAAAACTTTTTGGTTTTCCATCGTAGCGTCACTAATCTTTTATATGATTTCACATATTTCTGGAAAAATGTATCAAAATCGGATCACTATAGCATATAGCTGCCATAGGAACGGTCGGTCAAAAAACAAGTTCTAGTGAGAAAAACTCTTTTGTTTTCCATCGTATCGTCACCAATCTTGGTAGATATTAGTTTTATATGCTTTTACAAATTTTTAAAAAATTTATAAAATTCGGATGACTATAGCATATAGCTGACATAGGACCGATCGGTAGGAAAATGTGTTTTACTAAGAAAAGTGTTTTTATGGTATACTATTTTTATTATCAATGATTTAAAATTTTTTTAATATCTGATATCTATATTCTATATATATTTTACAGTTTAAATCAGTGGGAGTAAAGTTTTTCAAGTGTATTAAAACTTCGGCACAGTCGAATTTAGCTTTGCCTTTTCGTTTAAATTAGAAAGCTTAGGACAGTACCAAGGGGGTTGAAGAGACTCAGAAAAAGCAACTCTATTTGGAACAGAAATATCAAAGAGAGAGTGAATAAAGTCATAAAAAAGGGTAACAGCGACGTCAATGTCAACTGCATTGTATAAAGGAGACCAATCTTTTGAACAAATAAGTTGATTAAGCAGGGTAAAATTAATTATGTTTATCATGAATTTCATCTGGATATTCAAGATCAACCTCTAACATATAACCAATAGATAATGTAGATAATGTTCGTATATCTAACTCCTTAATTGCTTTTTTGGATAAAAATTTAAAATTACAGAGTGGTAGAAGCTGGCCCATTGCCCATCCATATAAATTATTTGCATCAATATAGAGCAGCGGTGGATGAATTACATGCATTTTGTTTTTTTTTATTCTATTGCGAACGTCGCAATAGCAACCCCGCCAAGTTGGCGGCAATTGCCAAAAAATAAGTCGGAGCAATGGGAGCAGTTGGGAGCAAGGGCTTGCCCATCGCTGATATAGAGCATAAAATTTATAAGTTTTTATACACTTGAAAAGTGTATATTAATTTTGCCCAGAAGTTTGTAACGCATAGAAATATTCATTTCCGACCCCATAAACTATATATATTCTTGATCAGGACGACGAGCTGAGTTCATTTCCGCTTGTCCGTCCGTCCGTCTGTCCGTCTGTCTGTCCGTCTGTCCGTCTGTCTGTTTCTACGCGAACTAGTCTATCAGTTTTAAAGCTATCGAGCTGATATTTTGCACAGAGTCTTCTTTTTACTGCACGCAACTAATATGTCGGAACCGGCCAGATCGGATGACTATATCATATAGCTGCCATAGGAACGATCGGTCTAAGAACTAGTTCTAGTTAGAAAAACTTTTTTGTTTTCCATCGTAGCGTCACTGATCTTGGTATATATTAGTTTTATATGCTTCCACATAATTCTGGAAAAATGTATCAAAATCAGATCACTATTGCATATAGCTGCCATAGGAACGATCGGTCGAAAAATAAGTCTTTGTGAGAAAAACTTTTTTGATTTCCATCGTAGCGTCTCCAAACGAAGAATATATTTGTTATATATGTTTCCACACAATTCTGATCAAATTTATCAAAATCGGATGACTATAGCATATAGCTGCCATATAAATCGCCGGTCAAAAAACTACTTCTAGTGAGAAAAACTTTTTTGTTTTTTATCTTAGCATCCCCAATCTTGGTATATATTAGTTTTATATGCTTTCAACTAATTTTGAAAAAAAGATCAAAATCGGATGACAATAGCATATAGCTGCCATAGGACCGATCGGTCGGAAAATGTGTTTTACAAAGAAAAGTTTTTTTATGGTATCAAATTTTTATTAGCAATGATTTAAAAATGTTAAATATCCGATATCTATATCCTATATATTTTTTGCAGTTAAATCAGATGGAGTAAAGTTTTACAAGTGTATTAAAACTTCGGCACAGTCGAAGTTAGCTTTGCCTTCTCGTTTTGAATTAAAATTTTCAATATATTTATTGTTTGCGGTTGATTGTCGTAGAGTGCACTGAGTAAGACCTCCGAGAATTGCTCTTTTTAAAAAAATTAAGCATGTCATCCCATGATATTGAAGGAGCAGTAACATAATTAATCGGATTCAATTTATATATCTTTAAGCAAATAGATCTAAAATTCTCAAAAACATCAGCTAGTATTAATACATCGCTTCCCAAATAAAGTTTAAGGTAATCGCTTATTTTTTGACAACCAAAGGAACGCCAAACTTCTTGGGCAAACTCATAATCTTCGTTACAACATTCCTCATCATTAAGAGAATTATAAAATTTGTCATATGGAAACACTCCCTTTCTGACGCATCTGCTCAAATTGCTGTCCACTGAAATTCTTCTTTAATATTTTAAAATTTTCAGGATCCATATAACTAGCTAATTTTTCTAAGCTAGAATTGAGAAACCTATTTGAATCTATATACTGAATATTATATAAATGCCTATTTTCGATTAACACTTTCTGTGTTACAGCTATGTATAACTCCTTATTACACGGTATTATGCTTAAGTTATCGCCTAGCTCTGTTATAAACAAGTGTATGTCATAGCGTGATAAATTGTGAAACACAACAGGAAATGTGGGGAATTTTATCTAATACGATTGCTTACACTTCTTATGAATAGGTCCAACATACTTTCCTGTGAAACGATTAAAATACATTTCTCGGTCTTCATAATTGGGGATTGAATCATTACAGGCGCAGCATTTCCCATGCTCTTGATAATCTTCATCATCGATCTCTAGTTCATGGATTGGTTTCGCTGTCGATTTCCAGTATTGCTCATAAAGGCGGGTTGTTGTTCTCTTGAGCGCTTCACAAAATTTACTCATACAGTCAGTTCCTATAAGAATAAAATACATAAATGTTCTAGTACTTTTCTGTTTTGCTAGTTATTTATTTGAATTTACCTTCATATGTCCATTTCTCATTTAAATGAGTGTTATATTTATGCACAACATAAAATGAAACTGCGCATGCCGTGTGCCTTTGTGCCTTGGTGGTTGATGAATTATTCGATGAATTCACCGCATACGAATAATTTTCAAAGACTGCCTCTATATCTGCATACTGGGTTGCCCATATTCGACGGACCCATCTGGCAACGCCATAACTTTTGACAGAGATGTCAGATCGCTTAATGACATACCGCGTTTGAAGCGTCAGTCCAAGCTGATTTTTACCATGGAACTATACACGCCACGCGAGCGCTCTGAAATAGTTGAAATTTACATTCAACAGAACAAGTCAATTGTTCAAAAACAAAAAAAAAAAATTATCATGTCCGATGAAGCCCATTTCACATTGAATGGGACCGTAAATAAGCAAAATTGCCGTATTTACGCCACTGAAAATCCTCAGGAGATTCAAGAAGTGCCACTTCATGACGAAAAAGTCACAGTTTGGTGCGGCGTTAGTGCGAAAACGGTCATTGGGCCGTTTTTCTTCCAAAATGAAAATGGCCATGCTGTTACCATCAACCAGGAGCGTTATCGCGACATGATGACCAATTTTGTGATGCCAATTATTCGTCGAAAGCGTATGAGGCAGTTCTGGTTTCAACAAGACGGCGCTCCACCGCACACAAGTCGCATAACAATCGATTTTCTGAAGAAATTGTTTCCGGGCCGTTTGATGTCGAAAAGTGGTGATTTGGACTGGCCACCGCGTTCGCCCGATTTGACGCCGCCTGACTTTTTCTTGTGGGGATATTTGAAGTCAAAGGTTTACGTTAACAAGCCAAGGACCGTAGAAGAGCTCAAGGACAACATTCGTGAAGAAATAGCCGCTATTCCGGCCGAAATGTTGGCGAAAACGATGGAAAATGCTGCAAAAAGGGCACAATACGCCTTCAACGCCAGAGGCGGCCATTTGAGAGATATCATATTCAAAAAGTGATGTAAACAAATCTACTTGGAACAAATTAAATGATTAAGATTGCCAAACGCCAAATTTTTTATTTTTTTTCTTTGATTTTTTAAAAAAAACATGGGTCCGTCGAATATGGGCAACCCTATATCGTTACAGGTGGTGATAATTTTTTATGATGATTTTTGAACGACGTTTTGGTGTTAGGCTTGGGATAGACAGCGGCTACTTTTCCACACTCTTTGAAATCATGATTTTTATTGTCTGAAGCATAGCATTGAAGGCAATTATGACAAAACACATGTTGATGAGCGTTTGAATATTGTGACTTGCATAATGTTGTCATGCTTGTTAGGTAGGCATAGTGTAGGAGATCTTTTGAGTCGTTATTGATTCCTAATAAGCTAATATGGTGTACCCGTCGTTCTTTAGATCTTATTGTAGGACCAACAACATATTAATTTTTGGGGGAACCGTCAATTTCATAGACATTGATACTATATTCAGGATTACTATTTTCAAAAATTTCAATCCCTTTTTTGGTGATTGGAAATTGAATTCCGGTAAAGTTCAGGGTTCTTCCTCTATATACAATAACATCTTGAGATATATCAAATATCCGATAGTAATTTGTTTTTGTTAATCTTTTTCTTTGTGTCTCGGATTGCATTGCATTTTCATGAAAGTAATATGCAATTGAAGCTATGATACACCATTTAAAGCAATATTTGTCATTATTTTTTACGTTAATGACTGCATTGCGTTTCATAAGCTTCTTAGGCATAGGAACATAACCGCTAGCAGGAACATGCTCCAGTTTAACTCATGTTATTTTGAAATGGTTAAAGCATTCTATGGCCCATCCGCAATCCTTTTCTTAAACTCAGAGCTGAGTATAAGATTAATAATTATTGATTCGACTGTGACTCCGTCATCTTCTTGCTTGACGTACGTACCATAAACTTTAAAATTCAGCTTTATGGCTCTATATTCGCTTCGACTCAAACGAATAATTTGCAAAATATCGTTGTTACTCATGTCGTAAAATTCCCGTAGATCAATTGAGTCCTGGCAATTGCCTAATATGCGGTAAGACTTCACCGGCATCTGTGTGGGAGGAGATATTAAAATAATATTCCCATTTCTCTCCAATGCAGCAATCTCTGCTTCTTTGTGGATGTCAGTCCTTAAATGTTTGTTGTGCCTTGATTGCATGTATTTGATTCCGAATACATCGCATTGAACTTCTGGATTTTCATCTTTTCTTGGTGGCTGATTAGATAACGGATTCCACTTGCGGTTAACTGCGTCTTGAATGAATGGCTAACATTGGGGTGTTCATCGTTATTGCGTCGTCCCTGACGCATGGTTGATCTTCCTGAGTCAGCTCGGATTCGGTCATAAGCATTTACAATGATTGGACCCGTACAATCGTTGTAATGCGCTGAAAAATGCCTCCAGTCCATTGAAAACGCGATTGCATAGATCACACACAATTTTGGATACACCGTTTGGAGTTAACTAAGCGATGAACTGCAAAGCAATCGTTTATAAAAGGTTGCGGGAATACCTGCAGTCGATTGAAAAGATATGTTCCTTATGCAGGAATACCGTTAAATGTATCGGTATGAATGGAGACTAACTGATTGTTTGTTTAGGTTAGGTGTAAAAGAACTGATAATAGGTTATAGGATTAAAGATCTATACTGAGATGATATCATGTTGATATCATGTTAGATTACAGCTAACAGCTATCAGCTGCAAGCAGTAAGGATTTGGGGGAACGGGCATCAATTAACATTTCTGGTTTGAGTTGAGCCACCCAAAAATGCAAAAATGTTTGATGACCACTTTAAATATGATTAAAATATATGTGAGAACTCACTCACACAAGTCCCAACAGATAGGGACCAGTTAATGGGGGAAAAAGGTTCGTTTCGGGCGCACAAGTGTGAAAAGTAAACACACGCAGATAAGAAGCGCATGTGCAAAGGAAAATTTTAAGCATGACTTAGTGAGCGTTTAAAGCTAATTAATTTTAATACAAATTGAAATATACATTTCTTATGTATATCATTAAATAGGTCTTGAAAATACCTTTCGAATGAACCCCCACTTGCTTTTTATACACTTGAAAAGTGTATATTAATTTTGCCCAGAAGTTTGTAACGCATAGAAATATTCATTTTCGACCACATAAACTATATATATTCTTGATCAGGACGACGAGCTGAGTTCAATTCCGTCTGTCCGTCTGTCTGTTTCTACGCGAACTAGTCTCTCAGTTTTAAAGCTATCGAGCAGAAATTTTGCACAGAGTCTTCTTTTTACTGCACGCAACTAATATGTCGGAACCGGCCGGTTCGGATGACTATATCATATAGCTGCCATAGGAACGATCGGTCTAAGAACTAGTTCTAGTTAAAAAAAACTTTGTTGTTTTCCATCGTAGCGGCACAAATCTTGGTGTATGTTAGTTTTATATGCTTCCACATAATTGTGAAAAAATTTATCAAAATCGGATGACTATATCATATAGCTGCCAAACTAGTTCTAGTGGGAAAAACTTTTTTGTTTTTCATCGTAGCGCACCAATCGTAGTATATATTAGTTTTATATGCTTCCACACAATTTCAAAAAAATGTATCAAAATCGGATGACTATATCATATAGCTGCCATAGGAACGATCGGTCGGAAAATAAGTTTTAGTTAGAAAAACTTTTTTGTTTTTCATCGTAGCGTCACTAATCTTGGTATATGATAGTTTTATATGAATTCACATAATTCTGGAAAAATGTATCAAAATCGGATCACTATAGCATATAGCTGCCATAGAAACGGTCGGTCAAAAAACAAGTTCTAGTGAGAAAAACTTTTTTTGTTTTCCATCGTATCGTCACCAATCTTGGTAGATATTAGTTTTATATGCTTTTACAAATTTTTAAAAAATTTATAAAAATCCGATGACTATAGCATATAGCTACCATAGGACCGATCGGTCGGAAAATGTGTTTACTAAGAAAAGTTTTTTATGGTATCAGATTTTTATAATCAATGATTTAAAATTTTTTAATATCTGATATCTATATCCTATATATATTTTACTGGTTAAATCAGTTGGAGTAAAGTTTTTCAAGTGTATTAAAACTTCGGCACAGTCGAAGTTAGCTTTGCCTTCTCGTTTTTTTTCTCTTGGTGTATGTTATGTTAGTTTTATATGCTTCCACATAATTGTGAAAATATTTATCAAAATCGGATGACTATATCATATAGCTGCCATATAAAGGGTCGGTCAAAAAACTAGTTCTAGTGGGAAAAACTTTTTTGTTTTTCATCGTAGCGTCACCAATCGTAGTATATATCAGTTTTATATGCTTCCACACAATTTCAAAAAAATTTATCAAAATCGGATGACTATATCATATAGCTGCCATTAGAACGATCGGTCGGAAAATAAGTTTTAGTGAGAAAAACTTTTTTGTTTTTCATCGTAACGTCACTAATCTTGGTATATGATAGTTTTATATGATAGCTGCCATAGAAACGGTCGGTCAAAAAACAAGTTCTAGTGAGAAAAACTTTTTTGTTTTCCATCGTATCGTCACCAATCTTGGTAGATATTAGTTTCATATGCTTTTACAAATTTTTTAAAAAATTTATAAAAATCGGATGACTATACCATATAGCTGCCATAGGACCGATCGGTCGGAAAATTTGTTTTACTAAGAAAAGTTTTTTATGGTATCCTATTTTTATTATCAATGATTTAAAATTTTTTAATATCTGATATCTATATCCTATATATATTTTACTGGTTAAATCAGTTGGAGTAAAGTTTTTCAAGTGTATTAAAACTTCGGCACAGTCGAAGTTAGCTTTGCCTTCTCGTTTTTTTTTTTTTTTTAATAGGGGAATTTTTTCATATTTGAAATTTCGGGTGTTTGAGGGTTGTAGTAGGGATATTGGGGATCGGAGAATGCCCCTGTACTCTCAGTCCACTACAGAATACCACCTGAGCAGGTGCATACTTTGATTGCATTTTAATAATGGATAACTTTAAACGTCTTTTTGGAGTTGATCCGCGCAAGAGCGGATACACCCCACTTATCAATTGCAATTACTGTGGATCTGATACACACTTGGAAAGAGCATGTGCCAAGAAACGCGATCAGCATGAACAAAATTAGAGTCTTCCCAACATTTTTTATATAAGCATAAAAAATAAATCAATAGTAAAACGAGACATCATTCTTTTCATTTACAAATTTTCACTATCACCCTCCAGCCCTTATGCTCCTTACTTTTACAGTTTAGAAGGTTTGGTTATTTATACAAAATACAGTTAACGACTCTAACAGGGCAAAAGTTGAGACATCATTGCTAGACCAGGCGCACAGATTCTGTGGTGAAGAATTGAGGAACTGACGTAAATGAAGGAATCGCCTACAAGTATGGGAAACCAACAGATATCACTTATCGTGGTGAAAAGATAAAACTTATCGTGGTAATCCAAAAAGGAACAGGCGCACATATAGGGAACGCCCACAACTGTAGAAAACCATCGCCTACCTGCATGAGTGCAGGCACCTTTGCCTAGTGGTGGGCTGAGATAGTCAGGAGTTCAGCAGTTTGAATATTTGTAGGCCAGGGACTAGCAGGTAAACGGGGTCTGCTAAAGCGTGGTGGGCAAAGGTAGTACGGATTACAGCAGTTGGGGTGCTGCATATGACCATTTCAAAGAAATTGTGGGAAATAGTTTCTGGGTAAGTGGAAAATTTTCGACAAATGTGTCCCGGCTAAGTGCTGCATATGACCATTTCAAGGAAATTGTGGGAAATAGTTTCCGTATAAGGGGAAAATTTTTTGACAATTGTGTCCCGGCTAAGTGTGGTGAAAATGGTGTGGTGAGTTCACACCAAAAATTCCCGATCCCCCATATCCCTACTACTACCCTCAAACACCCGAAATTTCAAATATGAAATAATTCCCCTACTAAAAAAAAAACGAGAAGGCGGGATTACAAATGGATGAACCAGCCTCGAATATGTCGTCCGCATCTTACTCGGATTCAGATGCTTCTATAACTGCAACTGACAGGGATCGCTCTCCCATTGCTGTAGCTTCAAGGGAAGTTAAGAAAAAATTGAAAAAGAAGACCAAAGACATAAGGGAGGATATGGATAAGTCCTCGTCAATTTCAGGAAATTTCGTATCATGGTCAGACGTTAAAGAAGCCCCTTTTTTGGACTCTTCTACTGATATACTGAAAAGGCCTGTCACACGTTCCAGGGCTGCAACTTTTACGGAGCTAATCTCAAAAGAAAAACCTCTGACGTATAGGACATCCCATGCCCCATACATTGTGCCAAAGGGACGCAAGGCCTCTACTATTTGCTCTCATTCTAACCCCACTCTGACTGGGATTAATCGGGACATGAATGATCTCAGAGGAGCTATGCAGCCAACAACAATTACAACAGCGACTACAAATACGCCAAACAGTAAACCAATATCAACTACCACCAGCAGAGCTCTTCCCCCTCTCCCTGATAGAAATTTGGCTGTTTATGAACCACCCACTGTAAGCTGGCAAATAATCTTACCAAAGAAGCGGCGTGGTACATACTCTCCAAAAGAATCCACCAAAAAAGGTAGAGATGATCCACCTATTACTAACAGGTTTGAAGTCCTTGCAAATGAGCAGGAAATGGAGATAGATGTGCCCTCTGCTGATCAACAACCAACCATATTAACACCTAATGAGAAAAAGTTAACTAAACCTAGACCAATCACTGTCCCCGGTGTGTCGGATATCCTAGCCATTGAGGAGATATTGAACACTCGTGTGGATATGGACTCTTATGAGTTTAAAACTGCTAAAAATGGAAACGTAAGAGTATTCGCCAAAGACTCGGATACTCACCGTAAAATCACCAGAGTGTTATCTGAAAAAAGGATTGAATACTTCCACTTCTGCCTCCCTGAGGACAGATCCTACCGAGTTGTTGTACGCAATCTAGCAGTGTCCACCCCCAAATCACTGATTGAATCAGCCTTCACCAGAATGGGCCATAAAGTGCGCAATATCTACAACCCAAGGTCTCGAACCCAATCCTCGAGTGAACCCTCCGCAAACCCTGATGCTGCTCTTGGGCAAAATGTGTGGTTTGTTGACGTTGTGAAGGCAGAGAACAACAAAGACGCCTTGCGCATAAGCAAGATAGGCAGACAATGTGTAGTGGTGCAGATAGCTCGGAAAAATGCGAGTATTCGGCAGTGTTACGGGTGCTTCGAGTTTGATCACACTCGAAACTACTGCACAAAACAACCGAAGTGCGAAAGAAGTGGCAATAACCACTGGACTGGCTCTAATACCTGCCAGGCCAAAACTGAGGCAGATTTAAATTGCTCTAATTGTCTGAAAAACCATAAGGCGACGGATAAAAGATGTCCCGTATATATAAGAAGGATGAGAGCCAGAAGGTCCGGCATAAACATAGCTCCAATTGTTCATGGCCAGAAACAACCCGCTAATTGCAATTACCAGGCAGCAATACCTACCTCACTCGTGCAGCAGGGCCTCTCGTACGCAGATGTATCCCGAAAAGGTCAGCTGGGCACAAGAGGAATCCAGAAAAGTAGAGAGGGAGTAAGTCAAGGCCGCTCATCATACTTTACCCACCCAGAACCCCAGTGGGAAGCAACGCAAGAACGCTCTTCCCATTTCGCCGTCCATGGAAATTCAGGCATGGAAACCCAACTCACTCAAATCATCATGTCGATGCAACAGATGATAGCTGGACTCCTGGCTACCATATCAGTATTATGTGATGAGATTAGGGAGCTGCGAGGCTCTAAACAACACAAACAATCTAAATAATGTCCACCGTACTATGCCTTGGATCATGGAACGCTCGCAGTATAGTTCCAAATACTAACGAGCTAAAGATTTTTCTAAATAAACACAATATTGACATTATGCTTATTTCGGAGACTTTCCTTCACGTTGGCGCATACTTCAATGTGGAAGGATACGTCTGCTATCGTGCTGATCACCCCGGAGGCAGGCCCAGAGGCGGTGCATGTGTATTGGTGAAACGGGAGATAGTACACTATAACCTTAGTCCAGTAATTAACAACAACATCCAGTTAGCTGCAATAATGTTGAGCACTGTATTTGGAGAAGTGCTCGTCGGTTCTGTGGCCACCGATACGCTCCAGGAATACCTGAAAAGGTTCGAGAGCTGGGCGTGCAGATGGAACATCGCAGTGAACCCGGAGAAGTGTGCAAATGTAACATATACGCTAAGGAGGGACATCTGCCCTGGAGTCTTCTTACATGGAGAGGTGCTACCTCACAAAACCAGCCATAAATACCTCGGGGTTACACTTGACAAAAGGCTCACATTTGGCCAACATGTCAAGGAGGTGGTAGGCAGCATGAAAGCCAAGGCGCGAAGGATGAGATGGCTCCTTAACGCCAATAACAAGCCCTCGCTTAAAATAAGGTTCTAATATACAAAGTAATCTTTGCACCAATCTGGCGGTATGGTGTGCAGGTGTACGGAATCGCTGCAAAGTCTCATCTAAACCGAATACGCACATTCCAGGCCAAGATGTTGAGGAGTATTTCAGGAGCCGAGTGGTATATCCGCACACGTGAAGAGGAGAAGACTGCTTCGCTTACACCCCACTGACTTAGCCAGTCGCAGGATTTGATCACCACCCACATAGTAAACAACAACAAAATAACATAAAACACACGTAAACTTAGTTAAATAAGCTATTTGTTAAAAACCCTACAAGTAGCAACACACATTATTTTCTTACCATAACCATAACACTAAATATTCGTTTTCAAGTTTATTAGTGACTGATCCAAAAATGCTGCACGCAGGCAGACAATAAAACAGAAAAGGCAAACACAAGTGAGGATTTTATAGAGAGGAGACATATTGCGTTGAATCTTTAAATTCATATTTTCAACACTCCTTCTCAAAGCATTATGTCTACCTTTACAAAAAATAAACGTAATTCTTTTATATATTATACAGAAATTGATACAAATTTAACATAAACCCATCATACTTATACATTTTTCATGTTTGACCCTATTTAAATTTTTCGTTAGAACATCTGATATCATATTTTCAGTATGTTCCCACTCAATTTCAATTATCTTACTCTTTGTACATCTCTCTGACGTGATGATATTTGATATCAATGTGCTTGCTGCGGGCATGGAAGGTGGCGTTTTTCACTAGGCATTGGGCACTTTGGTTATCGCTGAATATTTTTACAACCTGTAGATCACCAAAGCCCATCTCGTTGACCAGCTTTCGTATGTACGCCGCTTCTTTTGCTGCCGTTGAGAGTGCAACATACTCTGCCTCAGTGCTGCTGAGGGCAACAACACTTTGCTTCTTTGACTCCCATGTGAAGGCAGCACCCGCAGCAAAGAAAGCCCATCCGCTAAAGGACTTCCTGTCGGTACTATCTCCAGCCCAGTCTGCATCCACAAAACAATGAATGGGCTGACCAGTACGCTCGTAGTGCAATTGCATGTCAGCAGTGCCGCTCAAATAGCGCAGCACACGCTTAGCACCAGCTTCGTGCTCCTTGTGAGGATCTGCATTCAGTTGAGCCAATTTCGTAACAGAATGTATAATGTCAGGGCGAGAAGTGATTGCCAGATACATTAATGAACCAATCAATGATTGATAGCTGACTTGATTCACTCGCTGGCAGTCGGCATGGTCACATTTTACTTGATGGTTGGCTTCCAAAGGTATTACATTTGGCTTACAGTTCTGCATAGAATACTCGTTCAGAAGACCCTCAATATATTGCTTGTCACCAATTCTCACGCCCCCGGTTTCTCCTGTTCGATCGATTTCCATTCCTAGAAATGTTTCAGAGCGCCTCCATCGACAACTTCAAACTCGTTGGCAATGAGCGCTTTTATCTTGTTGAGATCCTCCTTCTTTGAACAGGCAAGTATGAGATCGTCAACGTACACAACTATGATGTTAATGCGCTCCATCCTTTTGAGTGTACACACATGGTTCGCTGGGACAGGGAGCAAAACCAATCTTCAGGAGCACAGCATTTAGTCTCTCATTCCATTCGCGCCCACTCTGCTTGAGACCATATAACGATTTGCGCAATTTCAGCACTTTCTTTGGGTATCGTTCGTCGATGAACCCCTCTGGTTGACGCATGTAAACCACATCATGCAAATCGCTAATCAAGTAGGCAGCGGAACGTCCATTTGGTGCATGTACATTTTATTTTCAAAGCGCTCTATACTACCAAACTTGTCGCGTTTTACTGCAAATACCCATTTGCAGCCAATGGCCTTCTCATCCTCGGGTAAATCCACCTTGTTGTTCTTGTTCTTCTGACAGAACCTCTTCATTGGATTTTTCATCCTCAGCAACACCAGCCAAAACATCCTGCAGCTCTTAGATTTGAACCATCTGCTTTAACGCCCTCGCCATGTACCAGGTTATTCTCAACGAATACCACATCTCGGGCCTCACAAATAATACGCTTCACAGGATTATACAGACGATATGCCTTAGCAGTTTCAGAATAACCAAATAAGACATGTTCCTCGCCCTTCGGGGCGAATTTCTTGGTGTGAGTTTTATTCAAAACAATAACTTTTGACCTAAATACTCTCAGGTGTGACACACATGGCTTTCTTCCAGCCCATGTCTCAAAAGGTGTCATACCTGGCAAAGTTGACGTTTCGGAGCGATTACGTAGGTATGCTCCAGTTCTTATGGCTTCAGCCCAAAACCACTCGCCTACACCTGCATGCAGCAGCATGCTGCGCGCCATCTCTACCATCTCTGTCAACTGCCTTTTAATACCATTTTCTTTCAAATAATTTTTAAATGAGCCACTTAAATACTCACGACCATTATCACTTCTCAGTGCCTTCAATTTTCTGCCTGTTTGGTTTTCGGCAAATGATTTAATTTCTTTGAACTTTGCAAATATTTCGTCTCTTGTTTTTAAGAAATACACAAACACATAGCGGGATTTATCATCTATGAATGTTGCAAAGTACCGTGCACCGCCCGCAGAATCTTTATTCATTGGACCACAAATGTCAGTGTGCACTAATCCCAATACTTCATTCGCGCGATTTTCACTGGCCTTTGAAATTGTTTCACGCAAATTTTACTCGCACAAGTAATACAGACATGTCCCTGCATGTCACCAAACTTATTTGGCTTTATACCGTTCACCATTTGTTCCTTAATCATTTTGTTCAGACTCGCGAAATTCAAATGTCCGAATCTATTGTGCCTTATTTCTAAGAAATTGGCCTGTGGGACAAAGCACGTTTTTCCATCACTTTTCATCGCTCTCAAACAGGAACAAACCATGTTGCTTTTCTGCAACCAAAATAGTCTGCCCTTGATTATTTTTAATACACGCATTTTTCATTGCGAATTTCACTTCATACCCACTTTCTAGGGCTTTCGATACGATAAAAATTACACTGTGAGTTCTCAACATACAGAACATTTCTGCAATTTATTTCACTTTTCTTCCATTTTAATTTCACTCCCGCGCCCGTTGGCTTCAATGTAATTATTCCCTGCCAATAGAATGCGCCTTATGCTCTGGCATGTCCACGAATTGCGATTTCTCTCAGCACAAATGAGCCGTGGCGCCAGAGTCTAGACACCACACATTTTTGCCAACTCGCCTTTGGCTCCCGAACAGAAAACGGATAACGATTTCGGAAATTTTTCACTACGTCTTTCTTTTTCGCACCTTCTTTGATCGTCAATTTGCAGCTCTGTGCCTCGCGACGACCACACGTCGAGCAAATAACTTCGTGTTTTTGCTTTCCGTCTTTCGATTTACGATTTTCGGTACGACACCCGAACACTTTTTGTTTGCACTTTTCGGGGCCTTCATTTGCCTTGCGTCTTCTTTGGCCTTCTTCATGCAGCTTGATTTTGAGCGTGTTCAAACAAGGCAATTCGTCTCGCGTTTCGATTGCTACCACGAAATTTTCGTACGAGTCAGGCAAACTCGACATCAACAATATGCCTAAAATTTCATCCGGAATGCTCAACTGAATTTCCATTTAATTTCTCAACGGTAGAGCAAAAATTATTAACTGAGCTCCCAGAGATTCGGCTTCGCCATTTTCTATGTGGCAATTCTTTGAGTAAGCTAAAAGATCCACCAAAGCTAGGGGGTTTCTTCCATGCACCGATAGGCCGTGAGCAATGTTTGACATGGTTGATTTGTGAAGCCTTGATGCACAGCATCAAGCTGGCAAACGCCTTCTCGTCTTTGCATCGAAATTAGCTTTTTTGTTCTTCACTGTCGGATTCATTTTTCACCAACCGACCACAGACGACCGACCAGAATGAATAAAGGACGCTTTTCATCTGAATTGACCACGCACTGTAATTGTCATCGTCCAGTTATTCTATCGAGTGAATTGAGGAACTCATTTTTCTGATAAGAAAATACACAACCGAGTCACACAAGAAAGTCCAGAAATTTCTTTTCGTAAGAACAATTCACTTTCTACAGCCAGGGTAAAATCACAAAAAGTCCAGAAGTTTCTTTTCGTAAGAACACGTCACTTTTATCCATAACCTATTCGTTTTCAAGTTTATTAGTGACTGATCCAAAATGCTGCACGCAGGCAAACAATAAAACAGAATAGGCAAACACAAGTGAGGGAGATAGAAATTGCGATAGTTATTAGAAATGGGATTTTATAGAGAGGAGACATATTGCGTTGAAACTTTAAATTCATATTTTCAACACTAAATTAATTCAATTTTACACTTCACTACATTATAAGTTACTTAAAAGTAACAGTAAAATGTAAAAAATTTTGTATTAGGTTACACTATTTAAAAATCAAACTAATAAAAAAGACTAGTCCTGTCTAAAAAAAAAAAAAAAAAAAAAAAACTGTAAATGGGTGTCTTTTGTTCACAAATACGTCTTCTCTTTGGCTTTCTCGTTTATTAAGTGACGCCAACATCGCCATTTTAATGGTTAGTGTGACCAATTGTCACTAGTTTTATATTACTAAAAGATTAAGGGTAGTTTTACAATGAATTAAATATGTTCATAGAGGGTACCCTTATAAATAATATGTACAAATATGATGACAATGAAACTAGTAGGTATTCTTATAACTAATATGTACAATAATGATAACAATGTTTACAGCTCGGCCAACCTGACAATCAGATCGACCTCGATCTGCGTTACGAACACATTAGTACAGTTTTATTTAACGCCTGAATCCAAGGCTTTAGTCTTGCCGCCTCTAATATTCCTTTATTCGGTATTTGAGTTACTTGACAATTATCAACATCCACAACTTCATACCTATCATTATCAAACACCCGATTTATCTTATATGGACCTCGATACTTTGCAATAAGCTTTTTGCAAGTACCCGATGTTACATCAGTATATCGCATGGCAACAAAATCTCCCACCTTAAAGTTCATCGGAGGCTTATTATTCAAAATCACAAATCTGCTCATTTCTTTTCTGCGACTTAATTATTTTCTCACTTGCTTCTTCTCTTATGTTCTTCAAGTCCGTAGCTTCCCCTGATTTCAATTTTTCCTCCAAATATTCATACAACTCATCAATTATTGGACCCCTTTGATCAACTCCGAATAAAAGCATACTTGGTGTTTTCAAAGTACTTGAATGAACCGAATTGTTGATCGCATATTCCACTTTATAAATCAACTTATACCAGTCCGCTTGATTTATCGGATTAGACATTTTTCCAAGCATTGGTGTTAATACCCGATTAACCCTCTCACCTGGCCATTAGCCTGGGGTGCACATGTCGCTACCTTGATATGTCCAATGTTTCGCTCGATAAAATGAACTAAACTCCATCGAAGTAAAGCAACTACCCCTGTCTGAAATTATTCTGGAGGTCTACTATAAAAATTCAAAGTACTTTATCAGACTAGCATTCACTTCCGTGAACTAGTTGAATTTACAGGGAACAGTTTTACAAATTTTGTAAATGAATCAATCACAACCAAAAGATGTTTTCTTTTGAATTCACACTGGGTAATGGTCCCAAATGATCAATGTGTACTGTATCAAAAGGAACCGACGCTTTTGGAATACTATGCAATACTCGATTATTCGGTGATTTTGGTACCGAATGCAAAATACAACGTAGGCAATTCCGAATTAAATCTTCAATTTTAGTTCTCATTAGTGGAAACCAGTACTTATGCTTCATATCGTTAAAACACTTGTCTGCAGCCAAATGACCTAATTTTTCATGACACATTTGGATTATTTGCTTCTGCAAATTTGATGGTACATACAATGTCAAATTACTATTTGAATCATCATGATATACAACACCATCAATTAGCGAAAAATTTTCAACAGGGCCATCTGCTAAGTCTTGTCGAATTTTGCTTATCGATTCGTCTCTCATTTGTTCCGTCTGCAGTAACAAATCTACATCTTCTGGACTCACACCTACCAAACCAACAAGCGAACTTTCATACACTTCGCTCAATTTTCCAGCCACATCTTTCTTAAAAGGATTTACTTGCGGCTTTTCAAACAAAATTTCTGACGGGTTCTCGAACGAAATTTCCAACGGGGTTTCTAACAGTGTTTCAAACGGTGTTGAAAACGGGATTTCAACGATTTCTCAAAAGGGTTTTCTAACGGATTCTTAAACGGGGTTTCAAACGGTTTCTCAAACCGGGTATCCAACGGATTTTCGAACAAGGTTTCTGAAGGATTCTCAAACGGGGTTTCAAATGGGGTTTCTAACGGTTTCTCAAACGGGGTTTCTAACGGTTTCTCAAGCGGGGTATCCAACGGGTTTTTAAAAAAGGTTTCTGAAGGATTCTCAAACGGAGTTTCAAATGTGGTTTCTAACGGTTTCTCAAACGGGGTTTCAAATGTGGTTTCTAACGGTTTCTCAAACGGGGTTTCAAACGGTTTCTTAAATGGGGTATCCAACTGGTTTTCTAACATGGCATCCAAAGGGGCGTACAACTGGTTTTCTAACTCTCTCTTCATTAATTCTGACGAACTTGGTACAACACATGGCTCCTCTACTAATCGGTCTTCTTCATTAAGAAGTAACTCAGTCTGCCTGCTCAAAGCATCAACGTGAGGCATACTTTCGCCAGGACGATGAACAATACTACAGTTGTAATCTTCCAACTCAAGGGACCAACGGGCAATTCGAGAGTTTATTGATTTTCTATTAAGTGTCTGCACCAACGAGTTGCAATCAGTAACAATTTTAAAGGGCCTGTTCTCAAGGTACACTCTAAAACGCCTTAATGCATAAATGACAGCAAGCGTCTCTAGCTCAAAGCTATGATACCGGGATTCTGCCGCAGATGCCTTTAATGAATAATAAAAAATAGGATGCATTTTGTTGTCATCCTGTCGCTGCATAAGGACTGCTCCAAAGCCTTTAGAACTAGCATCTGTATGTAGTTCTGTTTCACGACTCGGACTGAATATCGCAAGCACAGGAGGAGATGATAGACGACATTTCAGATCCTGAAACACCGCAACCTGTGCTGCGTTCATTGGAAGCGGACCTCCTTTTTTTAACAAATCAACTAAAGTCTCGCTATGCTGGCATAAGACTGAACAAACCGACGAAAGTACGAAAACATTCCCAAGCATGAGTGAAGCTGTTTTAGAGTACGCGGGATTGGGTATTTTTTTATAGCTTCAATGTGTGACTCATTTGGTAGAATACCTTTTTCACTTACACTATATCCCAAATAGTCAATCATTCTTCTCAAAAAAATACTTTTCTTTAAGTTTATTTCCAAATGATTTATCGACAACCGAGTTAATAACACAGTGTTACAAATCAAAAAATTTTGAATATACTTTTCACGAGACCCAGTGCAGATTGTGGGGCTGGTCGAGTATAGCATTTCCTCATACTTAGTTTGATCAATACACCCCCAAAATCTGAAGTTATGGCCCAAAAACCGCTTTTTGCCTTTTTTACTCCATTAAGTTGAAATAATTCGCGCATTGACCGTCCGATTGTTTCAAACCTTGAAAATTCTGATAGCAACGGAATGAATCTAATATATTGTAATCAGTGGTTATATAGATTCAACGCGATGGCTGAGAAATGCGGGTTACAGTTATGGAAATTTCACCCTTTTTTATGAAATTTCAACTTTACCCACCATTGGTTTAACTATTTTGTTCTAAGCGATTTTTTCTTAAACTTTATGGTAAAAGTCCATTCAATTCTACGTTAAACACAGCTGGTCCCAATAATTTTGGTTACCATTTGACGACGCTATTCGCAGATTTCAGAGCACACCTTGTCTGTTTTTCATTTTTTAACATAGTTGAGTGTCAGTATAAGTAAACTTTGATTTATTTTTAGTGTGCTTACATTTTAGTGTGTGCAAGTAAAAGTATACAATGTTTATGCCTGACGGGAAATTTAAATTATATTTCTTAAATACAAAAAAATATATATTCACGTTTATCACGAATTCTGGACCAATAGATAGATAGGTAAGTAGTTCCGGCTGGTCCCGGGTGGGGGCCACATAAAGACCATTTGGAGATATGTTTCGCCTAAGATGTCCAACAGGATCTTTGACGTTTTGGCGAATAGCATTATATTTTTGAGGGGACTCTTGGTCGCGTTCCAAGGGGTGTAAAGGTGTTTAAGTCTTGGCCTGACAACTGCTGGACAGCTGCTGATAAGGAGCTAAGTTAAGTTTCAGGGGATTCGCGTTAAGCACTTTTTGACTGTTGATTTGCCAATTACTCGCTTATTGTTTCATGGACATGATTTTAAAATATTGTAACTGTGGATATTTTGTCCTGATTAAACGGGCTTCAACCAAAAGCTGTGGGGACGAACATATGTTTGTTCGATGTAGCCTAGATTTTTATTGAATGATCTTATTAGCATGATCTTTGTGAACATCCCACATCGCCTATCCCATACCCATAGCATGCCTTTAAAGTTTATCCTGAAAGAGTTAGGTTTTATTTATGTTTTGGAGATTTCTGGTATAGACAAGTCCGCTATACACAGAATGTACAATAGAAAACAGGTTCCAATACATTGCCATGAGATACGGATGATTCATCGCTAGCAACGACTATAAAATTCTTTAAATAAAATACCAAGTAAACGGAAGTAAAACGAAAGAGCACCAGCTATTAAATAAAGTACAGATAGATTCTATTCGTCGGTCCTTCTCCCGTCGGACCATATGTGGCAAAATATTTGGTGCATGCACCTAATTTTTTCGCCAGGATTAAGCAAATCAGCAAGCAGCTCATCACCACCAGATGCCTTATAGATTTTGAGAATTTTTTTGAGTAAACGATATTATCCTGATCCTGTGAGTCTATCTTCTATATCGACGATTGGTGGCCTCGTGTTCTTTTCTAGAAGCGGTGTTATGTTCGTCGTTGCCTCTTGCGGATCTGTGGTCAGATTTTATTTTGCTTATCTGAGCTGTTCTTCTTCTTCCCGATTTACCAATATTTTTGTCCTATTTACCCTTATGGGGTAACAGTAAATGGAGAATGGCAATATTGGTACAGAATTCGTAAAGCATAAACGTGAATATATATTTTTTTTGTATTTAGAAATATAATTTAAATTTCCCGTCAGGCATAAACATAGTATACTTTTACTTGCAAACACTAAAATGTAAGCACACTAAAAATAAATCAAAGTTTACTTATACTGACACTCAACTATGTTAAAAAATGAAAAACAGACAAGGTGTGCTCTGAAATCTGCGAATAGCGTCGTCAAATGGTAACCAAAATTATTGGGACCAGCTGTGTTTAACGTAGAATTGAATGGACTTTTACCATAAAGTTTAAGAAAAAATCGCTTAGAACAAAATAGTTAAGCCTATGGTGGGTAAAGTTGAAATTTCATAAAAATGGGTGAAATTTCCATAACTGTAACCCGCATTTCTCAGCCATCGCGTTGAATCTATATAACCACTGATTACAATATATTAGATTCATTCCGTTGCTATCAGAATTTTCAAGGTTTGAAACAATCGGACGGTCAATGCGCCAATTATTATTTTAACTTAATGGAGTAAAAAAGGCAAGAAGCGGTTTTTGGGCCATAACTTCAGATTTTGGGGGTGTATTGAACAAACTAAGTATGAGGAAATGCTATACTCGACCTCCTCTACAGCGTACGATAGGTCATTTCGAAAGTATATTTTCACTGTCACACGGTGTAATTGCTCCAAAATTTCAAAGTGTTCTTTTACGCTCTTTGTTGCAATAATTATGTCATCCATATAGACAACAATTTTATGATTTCACCAAATCAATCAAAGTTGTGGAAATAAATCTTTGGAAAACTGATGGTCCATTTTTGAGTCCAAACGGCATTCGCAAAAATTCATACTGCCCTGGGGAGTCACGAATGCTGTATATTTTATGGACTCTTCCTCAACACCTATCTGATGGTACCCATTTTTTTAAATCAATCACCGAAAAACAACTTTTTTCCTTCCAAGTATTCCAAGCAATCCTCAATCAAAGGTAAAGGGAAATTATCGCGCACTGTACGCTTGTTAATACCTCTATAATCCATACACATTCTTATCTCACCTAACTTCTTTTTTACCAATACTGTTTGAGATGCGTATGGTGAATTACTTGGACGAATAATGTTGTTCCGCAATAACTCTTCAATTATTTCAGCTACCTTATCCCTCTCAAAATATGAAAGTCGCCTTGGCTTACAACTGAACGGAGTGTCATCTGTCAACTTAATGCTCATTTTACATAATGGCTCTGTAGGTTCCTTACTCCATGTATCCAAATACTTGCTCTCAATTAGTCTACGGCATTTTATCGCATTCTCGCTTCCAAACTCACAACCAATATTTAAATTAAAGTTCAACTCCTGCTTACTTGACATATTTGAAAACAGAGATGCACAAAATGATTTTACTTCGCAGCCAATACAATTTTATTCAAATCAAATTTCGTTTTATTCTGTGGGTTTACTTGAACCAATTTCAATTGAAGAATGCTGAGGGCATTTCTTCCAAGCAACATAGGAGTTGGTAAAACATTACTTTCAACAACAAAAACTTCAACTTCATAGTCTTTTTCCTTAAAGTTAATAATACACTTGACAGTTCCGCAAACAATAACATGTGATCCACCAATCCCTTGAAACCGAATTTCATACGGCGGCTCTATTGTAATGCTTTCCGGTATCAATGATTTGTTTATAAAACTAACGGGGCTGCCGGTATCAAATAAGACGTAAATCATATTAGAGTTTGTGCATCTAAGTTTATCAATAACTATTTTAAAACTTACTAAATATGGTACCGATAATCCATCATCAGTGTTTTGCTTCTCAGTGACGTTTCCTACGACTGACGTTCGTGTTCCAGTGTTGCGCTTAGGGCAGCTACGATACTGATGATCAACTCCTCCACAAGTAAAACAACTGTTTGGTAGACGTTGTGGCTTCTTACAGTTATTTGCTATATGACCAAATTGACGACAGTTGTAGCAACGGACTTCCTCTTCAGACGTAGCTCCTCGAACGGCTCGAACGGTTGGCTTCGATGCACAAATTTTGTCATATTCCATCAGACGCTGGCGTAGCTGCTTTAGACTTTCACAGAAATACAACGATAATGCAATGCCACTTTTGTCATGTAATCCACCGACGATATGCTTGATGACATCACTATCCTCAAGATCGGCCTGGCGTGCGATGCTGCACATTTCAATAAAATATTGGAACGCTGATTCATCCTTCTTCTGCTTCCGAGTTTTTAATTGTTCATTGACTTCCAATCCGGTGCACTTACGGCCAAACACCTCGACCAATTGATTACGTAAGTCTTCCCATTCCATAGCACTTTGATGCAAAAAATATGATTTAGCTGATCCAGCTAGTAAGCGCTTAGCGAAAATCCAGTATCGGGATTTGGGCACACCAAGCATCGAACATGTAGTTTCAAATTCATCGATCCACACATGGATTGGCAAATTGTTGTCTCCAGAAAATGGCTCAATGGCTGCTTCAATATCTTTTGGGTCCACGCGGCAGAAAAATTTTCAGCAACTTTCGTCTCAGTTGGCTTCTGCCCCAATTTCATCACAGCAAGTCGCAATTCGTCTATTTCTTGGTATACATCTGGCATCTCTCTCTCACTCATGTCATCTTCAGTCTGAACAAAGCCACATGCTTGTTCCTGCTCATTGTCAGTCGCTGTACCCACACCACCAACGGATGCACTTTTCCTCTTGTGCATTGATACGGACACCACCTCATGAGACTCTGGCAATACTAAAGCGTCCATCACTTCTTTGTTCTTCTCCTCCGCCATGATTTTTTGAACCGCTGCTCGCAGTTGGTGAATTGTAGCCTCGCTATCGAAATGCACATTGCGAGCACTTAACACCTCTAGCAGCTCTTCCTTCTTGCACTTGACGATTTCAGTATACTCCATACTTGTAATTGAGAAACTTGGGTAATTACCCCACACCTGAATTGTAAATGGGTGTCTTTTGTTCACAAATACGTCTTCTCTTTGGCTTTCTCGTTTATTAAGTGACGCCAACATCGCCATTTTAATGGTTAGTGTGACCAATTGTCACTAGTTTTATATTACTAAAAGATTAAGGGTAGTCTTACAATGAATTAAATATGTTCATAGAGGGTACTCTTATAAATAATATGTACAAATATGATGACAATGAAACTAGTAGGTATTCTTATAACTAATATGTACAATAATGATAACAATGTTTACAAAACCAAGATTGGTGACGATACGATGGAAAACAAAAAAGTTTTTCTCACTAGAACTTGTTTTTTGACCGACCGTTTCTATGGCAGCTATATGCTATAGTGATCCGATTTTGATACATTTTTCCAGAATTATGTGAAATCATATAAAACTATCATATAAACTATCATCTTCTATATATAAAAGAGTTTGTCCTGACTGACTGACTGACTGACTGATTGGCAATCAACGTAGAGCCTGAACGGTAAGAGATAGAAAGCTGAAATTTTTCACAGAAGTTTCCTTATGAGTTGAAAGTGAGCACTAAGGCGGGGTTTTGGAAAATTCCACCCCTAAGGGGGTGGAAAACTCCCGGAAAAGCTACTATGGGGAAAATTTTGTTTTTCATCCGATTGACTTGAAAATTGGTTTGTAAGTAAAATAAGCGAAATAATTGGACACCTGTTTCCCAGATTTCGGAAAATCCGCCCACAAGGAAAATGGGCGCCCTCATGGAAAAAAACTATTTTTCATCCGATTGACTTCAAACTCGGTTTGTGAGGATGGTAAGCAGAATAATTAGACTTGAGATTTTCCGATGATGGACAATCTGCCCGAAAAGTCGGGAAATTCCCGGAAAATTCCAAAGGGAAAAAACTATTTTTCATCCGATTGGCTTCAAACTCGGTTTGTAAGGATAGTATGCTAAGTAATTGGACATGAGATTTTCAAATGTTGGAAAATCCGCCAACAAAAGAAAATAGCCGGAAAATTCTATATGAAAAACTATTTTGATCCGATTGACTTCAAACTCGGTTTGTGAGGATGGTAGGCAGAATATTTAGACTTGAGATTTTCCGTTGTTGGAAAATGCGCCCGAAAAGTCGGGAAATTCCCGGAAAATTCCATATGGAAAAAACTATTTTTCATCCGTTTGGCTTCAAACTCGGTTTGTAAGGATAGTATGCTAAATAATTAGACTTGAGATTTTCTGATGTTGGAAAATCCACCCGAAAAGTCGGGAAATTCCCGGAAAATTCCATATGGAAATAACTATTTTTCATCCGATTGACTTCAAACTCGGTTTGTGAGGATAGTATGCTGAATAATTAGACCTGAGATTTTCCGATGTTGGAAAATCCTCCCGAAAAAGTCGGGAAATTCCCGGAAAATTCCATATGGAAAATACTATTTTTCATCAGTTGGAAAATCCGCACGAAATGTCGGAAAATTCCATATGGTAAAAGCTATTTTTAATCCGATTGGCTTCAAAATCGGTTTGTGAACACATTATAGAAAATAATTAGACATTTGATTTCTCGGTGGTAGAATTTCTGCCCACAGGCAAGAATAATGGTGGGCGTATTTCGGTTCAGTGACAATAGCTATATGTGAGCCGATCTGAATAAAATTCATTTTGTAAGCTCTAGGGTCAGAATAAATAGAAACACGTGTTTTTTTATTTCGGAAAGTTCACTGCAAAGGTCGGATTATGGGTGCGGGGGTGGGTTTTTAGCCGATATGTATTAAATTTGGTTTGAAAGCTCTTTGGGCCAATAAAATAGGATAAAGTTTTTAGCTTTGCGCATACTCACCCTCAAGGTCGGATAATGCGTGACGGGGGTGGTTTCAGCGTTTGTACGCTTAACGGGCCAACTAGGTGGAAAATTATTTTGACATTTCTGATGTTCGGAAAATTGGGGCGGGGTGGGATCATTGCCAAACGTTTTTTTCATTATTTTGGCGGCTATACTGATGGTGGCGAAGCGAAGCGCGCCGGGTTAAATGCTAGTCTCTTCTATATATAAAAGAGTTTGTCCTGACTGACTGACTGACTCACTGATTCACTGATTGGCAATCAACGTAGAGCATGAACGGTAGGACATAGAAAGCTGAAATTTTCACAGAAGTTTCCTTATGAGTTGAAAGTGAGCACTAAGGCGGGGTTTTGGAAAATTCCACCCCTAAGGGGTGGAAAAACTCCCGGCAAAGCTACTATGGGGAAAATTTTGTTTTTTCATCCGATTGACTTGAAATTTGGTTTGTAAGTAAAGTAAGCGAAATAATTGGACACCTGTTTCCCAGATTTCGGAAAATCCACACACAAGGAAAATGGCCGGAAAATTCTTCATGGAAAAAACTATTTTTCATCCGATTGACTTCAAACTCGGTTTGTGAGGATGGTAAGCAGAATAATTAGACTTGAGATTTTCCGATGATGGAAAATCTGCCCGAAAAGTCGGGAAATTCCCGGAAAATTCCATATGGAAAAAACTATTTTTCATCCGTTTGGCTTCAAACTCGGTTTGTAAGGGTAATATGCTAAGTAATTGGACATGAGATTTTCAAATGTTGGAAAATCCGCCCACAAAGAAAATACCCGGAAAATTCTATATGAAAAACTATTTTTGATCCGATTGACTTCAAACTCGGTTTGTAAGGATAGTATGCAAAATAATTAGACATAAGATTTTTTGATGTTGGAAAATGCGCCCGAAAAGTCGGGAAATTCCCGGAAAATTCCATATGGAAAAAAGTGTTATTCATCCGATTGGCTTCAAATTCGGTTTGTAAGGATAGTATGCTAAATAATTAGACATGTGATTTTTCGATTGTGGAAAATCCACCCACAAGGAAAATAGCCGGAAAATTCTTCATGGAAAAAACTATTTTTCATCCGATTGACTTCCAACTCGGTTTGTGGGGATGGTAAGCAAAATAATTAGACATAAGATTTTCCGATGTTGGAAAATGCGCCCGAAAAGTCGGGAAATTCCCGGAAAATTCCATATGGAAAAAACTATTTTTCATCCGTTTGGCTTCAAACTCGGTTTGTAAGGGTAGTTTGCTAAATAATTAGGCATGTGATTTTTTGTTGGAGAAAATCCACCCACAAGGAAAATGGCCGGAAAATTCTATATGGAAAACACTATTTTTCATCCGATTGACTTCAAACTCGGTTTGTAAGGATAGAATGCAAAATAATTAGACTTGAGATTTTCCAATGTTGGAAAATCCGCACGAAAAGTCGGAAAATTCTATATTGTAAAACCTATTTTTAATCCGATTGGCTTCAAAATCGGTTTGTGAACACATTATAGAAAATAATTATACATTTGATTTCTCGGCGTTAGAATTTCTGCTCACAGGCAAGAATAATGGTGGGCGTATTTCGGTTGAGTGACAATGGCTATTTGTGAGCCGATCTGAATAAAATTCGTTTTGTAAGATCTAGGGTCAGAATAAATGGAAACACGTGTTTTTTTTATTTCGGGAAGTTCACTGCAAAGGTCGGATTATGTGTGCGGGGGTGGGTCTTAAGCCGATATGTATTAAAGTTGGTTTGAAAGCTCTATGGGCCAATTAAATAGGATAAAGTTTTTAGCTTTGCGCTTACTCACCCTCAAGGTCGGATAATGGGTGACGGGGGTGGTTTTAGCGTTTGTACGCTTAACGGGCCAAGTAGGTGGAAAAATAATTTTCTTATTTCTGATGGTCGGAAAAATGGGGGCGGGGTGGTATCATTGCCAAAGTTTTTTTCATTATTTTGGCGGCTATACTGATGGTGGCGAAGCGAAGCGCGCCGGGTTATATGCTAGTATATATATATATAACAAAACAATTTTTTTTTCTCACTAAAACTTATTTTCCGACCGATCGTTCCTATGGCAGCTATATGATATAGTCATCCGATTTTGATAAATTTTTTTGAAATTATGTGGAAACATATAAAACTGATATATACTACGATTGGTGACGCTACGATGAAAAACAATAAAGTTTTTCCCACTAGAACTAGTTTTTTGACCGACCCTTTATATGGCAGCTATATGATATAGTCATCCGATTTTGATAAATTTTTTCACAATTATGTGGAAGCATATAAAACTAACATACACCAAGATTTGTGCCGCTACGATGGAAAACAACAAAGTTTTTCTAACTAGAACTAGTTCTAAGACAGATCGTTCCTATGGCAGCTATATGATATAGTCATCCGATCCGGCCGGTTCCGACATATTAGTTGCGTGCAGTAAAAAGAAGACTCTGTGCAAAATTTCAGCTCGATAGCTTTAAAACTGAGAGACTAGTTCGCGTAGAAACAGACAGACGGACAGACGGACGGACGGACAGACGGAATTGAACTCAGCTCGTCGTCCTGATCAAGAATATATATAGTTTATGTGGTCGGAAATGAATATTTCTATGCGTTACAAACTTCTGGGCAAAATTAATATACACTTTTCAAGTGTATAAATATTAAATACAAATGACACCACAGTAACTATCAGTAACAATAACATTGAATACGAATCACTAACAAACTATTACCTCGTTTATATACACAAAATGTATCATGATAAATGCCCTTTAAAGTATGCTATGTCCATGAATAGGAACTATTAAGGAACATTTTATTTGCTTATTTTCCTTTTCTTTCATTTGTTTTGTATAACTATAACCTTGCTGACAATATGAACAAATGCACAGTGTAAACTAAGTATCACTCTTCCATTCAAATAAGTAGATAATAACTAAAGCAAATAAAGTTTGCATACTTTTATGGGCATTTATCACGATAAATTTTTTGTGTATAAACATAGTATATGAAATCATTAATAAAATAAATACAAACAAAAGCAGAAAAAAAGAAATATTTACGAAGTTAGAAAAACACTGTCCTGAAGCACACAAAAACGATCTGATAAATCTTTGTTCAAGATACAGTGATGTGTTCGGACTAGAGTCCGAAACTATTTCATGTAACAATTTTTACCAACAAAAATTGAAATTAAAAGACGACACTCCAGTATATATTATAAACTACAGAACAGCATACACGGATCGGGAAGAAATAAATAAACAAGTAGATAAATTAATACGGGATAAAATAATAGAGCCTTCAATTGCTGAATACAATAGCCCTATACTATTAGTACCAAAAAAGTCATTACCGAATTCCCAAGAAAAAAGATGGCGTCTTGTTGTCGACTATAGACAAATTAATAAAAAACTTGTAGCAGACAAATTTCCAATGCCTGGTATTGATGATATTTTGGATCAGTTGGGAAGGGCAAAATATTTCCCAACGCTAGATCTTATGTCGCGATTCCACCAAATAATACTTCATAAAGACTCAAGGGACATAACGTCATTTACGGCAAACAAAGGTGAATATAGGTTCAAAAGGTTACCGTACGGACTGAAAGTAGCACCAAATTCGTTTCAACGAATGATGACTCTCTCTTTTAGCGGTTTGTCGCCAGCACAAGGGTTTCTGTATATGGATGATCTGGTCGTATTGGGATGTTCCCCTTCTCATATGCTTAGTAACCGTAAAGAAGTTTTTCAGCTTTGTAGAAAGCACAACCTAAAACTACAACCGGAAAAATGCAATTTCTTTTAACATGAAGCCACATACCTAGGCCATAAATGCACAGATAAGGGAATCTTACCAAATGATAGGAAATACGAAGCAATATCAAACTACCCAAGACCAACCAACCCCGACGGAACTAAACGATTTGTAACATTTTGCAACTATTATAGAAGGTTTATTAAAAATTATGGTCATTTTGCAGTACACCTTACTAAAGTATGCAGGAAAAATGCTGCTTTCAAGTGGACCGACGAATGCCAGAAATCATTTCAATATTTAAAGCAAGCTCTCATTAATCCTGTTTTGTTACAATATCCAGACTTCGGAAAACAATTATATATAACAACAGATGCTAGTAACCTTGCATGTGGACAGGTACTAAGCCAGGAAGTCGACAATATCCTAAAACCAATACCAGCGAGTACGAAATTATTAGGAGCATGCAAGAGCTCTCAGCATTGGATGTCTCTATTGCTACTGCTTCAACGGTGAAATCTACTGCTCTTGATCCGGCCACTGCAGAGCGAGGCTTATTTCGCTCTTAAAATCTGCAGCTGTAACTATTTAGTCATTATATTTAATCCTAACAGTGTATCCAAATGTATGTTTCTTTTATGTTTCTTCTATGTGCATTATGCATTTAAGTTTATATATATTAAGAGTGCGCTTCTAATAGGGTATGAATATTCAAATTCAATAATCGCGCGATAGATTTTCGTGCGAACAGCTATTCTATGATTAGAGTCTTAGGCAGACAACACAATAGTCTTAATATTTGCCATATTAATGCTCAGAGTCTAGCAAAAAAGGTAGATGAATTTAGGTATCTGTTTGTCAAGTCTAATGTTGATGTTATTTGTATATCTGAATCGTGGTTTCTGCCTGATATGTGTGATACTGTAATATCTTGTGAAGGTTATAATGTATTTCGTGCTGATCGTTTGGGCCATGCTGGGGGTGTGGCAATTTACCTAAACAACAAATTAAAGTCTAAACTTATTTGTAAGCATAATCAGGGATCTGCAATAGAATATATCTTTTTAGAAATAAGTGGTTTTAAGTATGAGCATAAAATACTCTTAGGTTGTGTTTATCGTCCCCATCGTAGCATAGATTATAGTGATTTTGTCTCTGTGTTATCTGACTTGACCCTGAATTATAATGATGTTATTATTACAGGCGACTTAAACAGCAATATCCTAAAGGAAAACCACCTTAGTAACACCATGGAATCACTTGACTTAAACTTAGTAAACCACATCACTCCAACACATTTCACAAGTACCTGCAGCAGCTTACTGGACGTAATGCTTGTAAACAACATTAAAAAGGTACTTTTATTTGACCAGCTTACTGCTTCAGGGTTTTCAAAACATGACCTCCTTTTTATGACATATGATATATACCTAAATGTTAGTGAATGTACGATTACTTATAGAGATTACAAAAAAATTAACTATGACTATTTACATGTAGAATTTAATAAATATAACTGGAATGAGATACTATCTACGACGTCCGTTGACTCACAGGTTGGACAGCTGCAATCAAACTTAGTGAACTTGTACAATGCATGTGTTCCAATAAGAACAAAAGTCATTAAACCACGCGAAAGCCCTGGTTCAATAATAACATTAAAGTGGCAATTAATCGGCGGAATGAGGCCTTTAAGAAATGGAAGAGATTTAAAACTTCGAGGTTATATACTGAGTTCAAGCATATGAGAATAAATGTAGTAAAGCTGATAAAGAATGCCAAATGCTCATATTACCAATCCAAATTCGACAATGCAGTTTGTACTAGAGAAAGATGGAGAGAACTCAAAAGACTAGGCATAGGAAAACAAAAGACTTTATCTCAAGGTGAGACTGACGTTAACAAAATTAATGAACAATTTGTGCAATGCCAAGTACCTGAAGCAACCGCCAATAATTATAACTGTGTACCTAATAACATTTGTGATATTAGTTTTAGCTTTGCATGTGTGAGTCAATGTGATGTCCTTCAGTCTATTTTAAATGTTAAATCTAACGCTGTTGGCCTGGATGATGTAAGTCCAAAATTTTTAAAAATAATTTTGCCTGGCATCCTACATTTAATTACGCACATTATAAACACGGCGATAACTACCTCGATCTTTCCAGACAACTGGAAAGTTGCAAAAATAATGGCATTTCCAAAAGCTAATGGGGACTATCGTCCAATCTCTATACTGCCATTTATTGCAAAGGTTCTTGAAAATTTAATAGCCTGTCAAATCAACAATTATATGAACAATAACAGTTTTTTGAGCAATAAACAATCTGGGTTTAGAAAAAACAGGAGCTGCACGACCGCTATTATAAATATAGTTGAAGACATCAGGAAAAACATGGATGACGGTAATGTGACACTACTGACACTGCTTGACTATAGCAAAGCTTTTGATACTGTCAACCACGACATACTATGTGATAAATTGAAAACATTGTATAGCTTCTCTACTTCTGCACAAAAACTGCTTAGTTCTTACCTAACTAATAGGCGCCAAGCTGTTGTTACATCGTCCAATACTTCGTCATTTTTGCCCCTGAAACGTGGAGTCCCTCAGGGTTCAGTTCTTGGCCCATTATTGTATTCTATTTATGTAAATGATCTGCCTGATGTCTTGTCTGAATGTGAAGTTCATATGTATGCCGATGATGTTCAAATGTATGTATGTCGTCCTCTGTCTAAAATTGATGAATGTGTTAACGTGTTAAACAATGAGTTGTCTAAAGTGAGCGAATGGTCAAACAAGAATGGACTAGGATTAAATTCAAAAAAAATCAAAATGTATTGTAATATACAAAAAGAGCGGTTGATACGGGAAACTTGCCAAAATTAAGAATAGAGAATAAAACTATAGAATATGCAGAAAGAGTATGCAACTTGGGAATCACCCTCAATCAAACTCTATCCTGGGGCGACCATATAAACAAGGCTGTGGGTAAAACGTATGGATCCCTCAGGTTGCTAAACCTAACCCAGCACTTTTTACCCATTTCACTTCGACTCTTAATAGCTAAGACTTACCTTACACCTGGCCTGTTCTATGGAGTAGAAATCTTTGGAAATAGTGATGCAGCTAGCAAGCATAAACTGAATGTAGCCTTCAACAATATTGCTAGATACGTATTTGACCGTAAACCGACTGACCATATCTCAAATCACTCCAGGAAGATTTTTGACCTTAAGTTAGATAGTTGGATAGATTATAGAGCATTAATATTTTTACATAAAATAATAATCACCAAACAACCGAATTACCTATATGAAAAACTTGATTTCTCTGCCTCTAGACGTACTAATAACATTGTCTGCCTACGACATAGCTTATCAGCATCTGAAAAACATTTTTATATATATGCTGTTCGCCTCTGGAACAATCTGCCGCATGAATTGAAGACAATTAGAAGCGCACTACAATTTAAATCTAAACTATTTTCACATTTACTAAATTTAAGCCATATTTATTAAAATAATAGCATATAAGCATAATTTATTTGTTTTTGTTTTTGTTTCTCAATGTAACTTATATAATTCTCTTTTTTTTTTTAATCTTAATTTAAGCATAGTAATTAAATTCAAAACGATTGTATTGTTGTGACTAGTGCCTTAAACATAAGTTTTCAATAACTTGTAGCACTAGGAAGTAAGTAAGTAATAAATAAAAAAATAAATAATATGCTTCTAAATCATTTACTAAAGGCGAATGCAATAAGCCTATTATTGAAAAAGAACTACTAGCAATCCATTGGGCAATAAAGTTCTTCCGTCCCTATTGACCTGGTCATGTGCTGATTGCCGCGAAATAGAAAACGAGATGCGCACATTTATGAGGCAAACCCGAACAGGATTTAAGGAGGTTCATAGTGAATTTTTGAGGCTTGGTGAGAGATTCCTTGCTCTGGAGTCCCAGTTTCTAGGCCTTAAATTGCTTAGTGAATCTCCTAAGAGGAAAAAATGTGCTCCTCAAAGCACCTCGAACTTGCTGAGTGCTCCTATGCTTTGCTCGCCCTCGAGCCCATTTCCACCGGAATCGTTCCTAACTCCGACTGGTGTGGCATCAAATATGCATAGTGCTCCCAACTACCTGAACCTGTTCCTGCAGCCGTTTCTGTTCCTGCTGCCGTTCCCGCTGCCGTTTCTGCTGCTGTTCCTGTTCCTGCTGTTTTAGCATGCGGTCCTGCCGCTGTTTCTGCTGTAGTTTCTGCAGTTGCTCCTGCTGCTGTTCCTGCCGATGCTCCTGCCCCAGTTCCTGCTTTTGTTCCTCCTGTAATTGCTGCTGTACTTTCTGAAGCAGTTCCTACTGTAGTTCCTTTTGGAATGACAAATGCCGTTCCTACGGTTAGTGTTGCTGCACCCCATAATGCTACACCAGCTACCATCATCTCGCAACCTACGTCCGGTCGCCGTGATGCTCCTGTTCCTGATGCCCTTGTGACCCTCACTGCTGTTCCACCAGTTGACCTTAACATAAATTTAACAGCGGTTGCACCTCCTAAATCAATATTTGTATCCCGACTAATGGGAACCGCTACGAATGCTCTGGTCAAACGTTATATTTGTTCTAAACTCAATATTTCTGAGGTTAACGAGGTTATGGTCAGAAAGTTCAATTTTAATGCTAGAAGAAAGATTTCTTCCTTTAAAATAACGATGCCAGAAAAAATATATTGAGAAGCGCTCTGCCCATCTTCATGGCCTGAGCATACAGTAACTCATTTATTTAGAGAAAATCAAGCCGCTATCAATGAACCTTCTCCTTCCGTAAAGGTTCCAAAAAACTTAAATCAGTAATTCCTTTTACAATTTGCTTCCAAAATGTCAACAGTCTTCGCGGTAAGCTTAGCACATTATATAGCAGTAGTGCTATCTTTACTCATGATGCAATTGCTTTTTGTGAGACTTCTCTTCACCCGGAAATAAACAATTCTGAAATCCTGACAGATAACTTCTTTGTGTAGAGATTTGACCGTCCTAATCGTCGTGGTGGTGGTGTCCTTATTGCGGTAAACGCGGTTTGGGCATCCCAACAAATTCTTGTTGACACTTCGTCCAACATCGAGATTATTGTTGTCAAAATACGGACACATGAATATAATATCTTTATAATATGCTCATATATTCCACCGGCTTCTGACCTTGCTATTTACCTATGCTATGCTGAACAAATCCAGCACATATCGTCTCTTTTAGGTGATCGTGACCGTTTGGTAGTTGTTGGTGACTTTAATATTCCTCATATTTCATGGTTATCTTGTGAAAATTCAAACGAACTCTATCCATCTGTTCAACATGATTTTGTTGATTTAATGGCGGAGCTTTCTCTTGGCCGGATAAATTGTATATCTAATAGTATGCACAGACTACTTGATCTTGTCTTTATCAATGACATTTCCAGATCGGTTGTATCCAGAGTGCCACCGCTATCGGTACCTGAGGATGGTTACCATCCTACTCTACAGATTGAGATGGAATTTGAGACATCGAATTTACCTACAGCCGAGTCAAATCATATAGATGCTTTTTGTTTTCGCAAAGCCAATTTTTCTGCCATCAATGATGCGTTCATGAATATTGATTGGTCCTTCCTTGACACTTCTCATGATATTGAAGAAGCCACCAATTCATTTTATTTCAAGATGAATACCGTCTTGAAGGAATTCGTTCCACCGTGTAGTCCATCCCCTCCCACGAGGGCTCCACCATGGTTCACGAGGGAACTATCCAACCTAAAAAACGTTATAAGTCGGATATAAGAAATTTAAGAGATCTGGATCCGAAATCGATTATTCGAAATACTCGGTGGCTTGCTCCAAATTTATGACCGTTAACCTGAGTGCTACCAAAATTATTTGGTCAGCTGCAAATTAAGCTTTCAAGTTGACCATAAGCATTTTTATGCCTTTGTTAATTCGAAACGTAAGTCTTCTCGTTTCCCACCTTCACTTTCTCTAAATAATCAAACTGCTGATAATGATGTGGACATTGCCAACTTGTTCGCAACAATTTTTCAGCGTTGTTATTCCGCTTCTTCTCCTAATTTGGGGGCCACGTACCCTTATCCGATTGCACACTCCTCCTGCATTTATTCACCTGTCTTGGATTCGGAGAGTCTACTGTCTGGGCTTAGATCGGTTGAGTCATCCTTCAGTCCGGGCCCCGACAATATTCCAAGTTGTGTACTTAAATATCGCGCTGACTCTTTGTGTTTGCCCCTGCTAAAACTCTTTAACCTGTCTCTTGAACTTGGCGACTTTCCTAGCTATTGGACGGAGTCTAACATTATTCCTATCCACAAAAAGGGACCCAAGTCAGTAGTATCAAATTACAGGGGCATCTCCAAGCTTTCTGCAATTCCAAAACTGTTTGAGTCGATCATAACTACTCAATTGCAGCATTTCTGTCGCTCAGTAATTTCCCCGGCTCAACATGGATTTATGAAAAAGCGTTCTGTTAATACAAACTTGCTAGAGCTTACAACTCTTGTCAATATGAGTTTTGTAAATAAGCAGCAAACGGATGTTATATGTACAGACTTTAGCAAGGCCTTTGATTCCGTTAATCATGAGCTCCTTACACACAAACTTTATCTGCTTGGCTTCCCTCCTAAGCTACTCAATTGGATCAAGGCTTATTTGTGTGATCGGTCCCAGAGAGTAAGCTTTAATTCGATGTTTTCAAAACCCATTCACGTATTCTCTGGTGTACCCCAAGGCAGTCATCTGGGTCCCTTGCTTTTCAATTTATTTGTAAATGATATTCCGAATGCGTTATCTTACTCTCATGTGTTAATGTATGCTGACGATCTCAAACTTAAACTTAAACTTTGGACTTAAACTCTCTGAATGAGTGGTGCATGATCAACAGACTCCCACTCAACAATGAGAAGTGCAAATACTTAACGTTTCATAGTAATACGCCCTATCTTTACGATTATGTGATTGATGATAACTCTCTGGAACGCATCTATGAAGTTGACGACCTGGGAATTCATGTTGTGCCTAAGCTTTGCTTCAATAGTCATATATCTGTTATTGCAAACAAAGCTAAGGCAGTTTTAGGCTTTATAAAGAGATGGTCCAAGGAATTTCATGATCCCTATGTCACAAAACAACTGTATGTGTCTCTGGTCAGGCCTATTCTTGAGTATGGATCATGTGTCTGGACCCCACATTACCGAATATATCAGAACCAACTCGATTCTGTTCAAAAACAGTTTCTTATTTTCGGCCTTCCTACCATCCCTTTATAACCGTAGGATTTATCTTAGTGTGATTTTTATTCATAAGTTACTGTCAGGTGAAGTTGACTCAAGCACTCTGCTTAGCCTAATAAGTTTTGCGGTTCCGGCACGTGTAACGAGGAATTATGTCCCGATTTATTTACATCCTTGTCTTACAAACAATATTACAATTACAATAAATACTACCATCTTTTATCATTAAACTCTTCTTTGTTAGATGTAAGGAATAATCTAATGTCTAATCTTAATTCTTTAATATTCACTATAAAGTTTGACTGAGCCTAGTTGAACTATAAATAAATAAATAAATAAATAAAATGTCTATGGAACAAAATTTATAGTTCAAAGTGATCATAGACCCCTTAGCTACTTGTTTGCAATGAAAGACCCATCATCCCGACTAACCCGAATACGACTTGATTTAGAAGAATATGATTTCGAGATATTATTTTTACCAGGGAAACTTAACAAAGTAGCCGATGCATTATCAAGAATTAATTTTACAGACATTAAAAACATATCAGCACAAGTAAACAAAGTAACAACTAGAGCTCAAAAATGTTTAGAGGACCATAAAAGCGAACAAGACGAACAAATACAAAAACAAACTAATGCCAATATAAAAACGTGATTCCGATACGCCTAAAATATATGAAAGTCTTAACCATCCAAAAAAATTACGCAATTCTAAAATGGACCACTGAGAAAGCGTTTATTAAAAAGGGAAAAAGTACCCTTGGTACTATTGAAACGTACGACTTGGACTCTAAAGAGAAAATTGATTTAGAACAACTTTTCTCAAGGCTTGAAACACTAGCCAGTGATTTAAAAATTACAAAATTAAAAATGTCCCTTAGCTAAAGTATTTTTACAAAAATTCATATAAATGTATTTAAACAAATAGGCAATCAAATTTTAAGGAATTTGAATATAAAGCACTAACGCCACAAATAACCGTTATTAAAACGGCTAGGAAAAGCAAGAGCTCTTGAAAAAATACCACGTGGATCCACTCTTAGGATGCCATCCAGCTGTAACTAGGCTAAATAATAAAATACGCAGATATTTTTAATGGAAAAACATGAAAAAGGATATAACAAACTACGTGAAAAACTGTCTCGACTGCAACAAAAACAAAATATTTAAACATTCAAAAGAACCAATGATCTTGACAGAAACACCCCAACAAGCATTCGATATTGTACAAATAATACAATAGGCCCATTTCCAAAATCTTTAGAAGGTAATGAATATGCGGTAACTATTATCTGCGAGCTGAGCAAATATCTTGTCACGATAGCAGTAAAGGACAAAAGTGCCAAACAATCGCCAAAGCAATATTCGAAAATTTTATTTTGATTTTTGGCCCTATGAAAACAATATTAACCGACATGGGAACAGAGTATAAAAATAAAATTATTGACGAAATTTGTAAACTATTACACATAACAAACAAAACTTCAACGGCTCACCATCACCAGACTCTAGGCACAATAGAGAGAAGTCACAGAACATTAAACGAATACATACGATCCAATATAACAGTAAAAAAAGACGACTGGGACATATGGATACAATATTTTACCCATTGCTATAACACAACACCATCAACGACACACAACTTTTGCCCATTTGAATTAATATAACAAACACAGCTAAAATAGATCCACTATATAACTTCGAAGCCTATGATAAGGAAATAAAATATAGGTTGCAAACAGCTCGACAAGGAGCATCAATATTGATAAAAAATAAAAAACAAAAATTAGAGTACGATAAAAATACCTACATAACAGACTTTAATAAAGGAGAGAAAGTTTTACTAAAAAATGAAACAGGACACAAACTGGAAATAAATAAAATAGGCCCATATACTATAATAAGCATAGATAAAAACAACAATGTAAGTCTTAAGGGAAAAAACAATAAGACTACTAAAGTTCACAAAAATAGGCTAAAAAGTTATAACAATAGAAAATATAGTAAAAAAAAAAAAAAAAAAAAAAAAATATACAAACAAAAAAATATATATTTTTTTTTATAGAGAAGGAAGGTGTAGGATTCTAAAAGTCAATCAAATATATAAAATATTTTATATATAAAATAAATATTAATTTTAAGCCATAAACTTGTTGACACTACTGTAATTAGTCCAAGCTTTGTAAAAGCTAAATCGAGTCATTAAACACAGAAACCATTTCACTCAACTGCATACGCACTGAGCTTAGCAAACCAGTGATAACCAGTTTGCACTCAGGCGCGTGATAAGGCAGGAACCGTTACTCTAATCGGCCTGCATCTCATTCTACGATAATCCCAATGCTCAAATACCATTCTTTGAAAAATGACTCAATTTAGCTTAAAATTACACTCATGTCAAAATGGTATAAAAAGAGGACCCAATGTGAATTAAAGATCATTGATAAACTCGCATTCATCTGCGAAACCTAAATCCCTCGCCTTATCACTACAATTGTTGTACGGACTATTCCCGAGTTGTCCCTGAAAATTTCCTCCTTTCCTGTTATCACTCTGATAGTTCTGGGAATTTCCCTGTATCGCGTTTTTTTCCCTAAAATATTAATCTCGCTAAAGCTTAGCAATTTCATTTGCTTCCCTCAACGATTTTGGGTTTTGAGCTCTTTCAGTCCATTTAAGTGGCCCTTTCAGTCCTGCTAAGAATCTTAGTATACAAGTTTTTTCGTAAGACCTCTCTTTACTTTTTCTTATATCTGAATTGGCTTCCTCCCTTCCTAAAACCTCGTCCTCGTCTCTTTTTTCGCCAAAAGTGTCAGTTAACGCTTCTTTTATTTCATCCAAATAAAACTCTTTCGCGGACCAGCATTCTGTCCGCCTGTCTAATTATTGCCTTTCTGTATCATATGCTGGCAACACCTTAACTGCGTCCGGTATTTGTAATTCAGTCATCACATCCCTTAAAGTTCTTTGACTTCACTGCAAACTGCCCGATGGAGTCTCCATTATCACTGTATAACTTTTGACATTTATACTTTGCTTATGATCCCTATTTATGCCTCTAAATTTGTGTTAAATATCACAGGTTTACAAAAAATCGTTTCCTATGTATTTTCGAGCGCTGAATTCAAATCAATTATCCGTTTTCCCCTGGTACCTTCAGAAGTTATTTAAATAAACGTGTATTATACGAGGTAAGCTTACATTTTTAATTCTTGTGGCCACATTAATTAACCTATTCCAACCTTATTTTTTTTAATGTGAACTAAGATGAATAGCGATACAGAAAAATACATGGCGTTTTTATTTTGTTCTTAAGATACCTATCTTTTGATTTTAAAATGAAAAAATACCTTTTTTTTAGTGAAACTCCCTTTTTCCCAAGTTCAAATAATTCTTACAAATGTTCTACAAATCCAAAAAAAAAATCGTGTTTTAAATTTCCAATAGATCTTTGTGTCCTCTTATTGACTACGTTCACAGTTTTTCGACATCATCGCGCTTTTGAAAGTTATGTCCTAAAAACTATAAAGCTGTACTACATTTTGATTCAAAGTACTTACTACCAAAAATTACTTTCAATTAGAAAAACAAAGTTGGCGTTTTAAAACAAAAAGTTTGACATTAGAAAATTATGGCAAAACAAAATGAATTCGTGCAAGGTTGGCACTCAACACTTTTGCTATGTTTGTGGCCGGTACATCCTTGGAAAGAGTGGCCGGAACATATCTCAATCGTTAAGAGATGCGTATTATCAATATTTTGGATTACATGTTCGGAATACCGAAAAGCCATGGACGCCAGACAAGTTTTGCAACTCATGCCGCGTTACGCTGTACAAGTGGTCACTGGGAGAAAAGAAGTATTTTTCATTTTCAGTGCCAACGCTTTGGAGAGACCCGCAAGACGAGGCCAATGACTGTTGTTTTTGCCTAACCGACGTGACACGCATAAGTTCTAAAACCTACAGAACATTGAAGTACCCAAGACTTTCTTCAGTTTCCACGCCAGTTCCTCGCCATGAAAGGGATTATTTACCTGCTCCCAATACAAACACGGGGAAAACTGTAAGCTCCGTTGAAGAAAGTGATGAAAGCGATTTTGAAATTAATAAACACCACAAAATTTCGCAAGCAGAATTATGTGATTTAATAAGAGACTTGCAATTGTCGAAGCAAAAAGTGGAATTACTGGCCTCCCGCTTGCGGCAGTGGAATGTGCTTAAGAAGGAAGCAAAAGTAACAGTGTATAGGGAAAGAAATAAAAATTTGTTGCCATATTTTTCGAAATCTGACAAAATGTGCTTTTGCAATAGTGTTGATGGTTTGTTCTCAGAAATGAAACAAGAATACATCAACGAAGAGTGGCGTCTCTTTATAGACAGCTCAAAGTACAGTCTTAAAGCCGCTTTATTGCATAATGGCAATAATAAACTAAAAAAGGTATTTTTACATTTTAAAATCAAAAGATCGGTATCTTAAGAACAAAATAATAATACTCAGTTCACATTAAAAAAAAATATGGTTGTAATAGGGTAATTAATGTGGCCACAAGAATTAAAAATGTAAGCAAACCTCGTATAATACACGTTTATTTAAATATCTTCTGAACATATATATTTTATTATATTTTTACGTGTAAATAACAGTGTATACTTTTCGAGTATGATTACCTAGCGTCAAATTGACACCGTGGCATCGTAGGAACCGCACCGCTTTAATCATTTTATTCGTATTTATTTTAGTCAGTTTTTATTCCGAATAATTTCTGAATCGTACTGAAATAGGCGTATAGCAAAATCGCAATTTATGGACAGTTCTAAGAACATGTGCCCAAGAAACCATTGGTCTAAAATAAAAACTTAGCCGCCGCATATCAACGTTTAGGTTCATAAATAACACAGGTCATTGTATATATTAGGGCGGGTCGATTTGTATGGGACAAAAAATGAAATAGGCAATTCTAAGAACATTTTCCGCCGCATTATCAACGTTTAGGTTCATAAATAACACAGGTCAAAAAAATTACCAACATTGTGTTGTCCAGCCTTGCTGGTATATAATTATAGGATGCCACGCACACATGCAAGCTAAAATGCACCAAAAATACAGGCCAATAAAATTACCATCTTTGTGCGGTCCTGACTCCTCTCCATTAAAGATTTCAGGTTTCGGTTTTGCGTTATTTGCTCTTCTCTCGAGATACTGAGGAAACCCAGTTTTGCAGTATTTTTAGCAAATGAAAAATTATGGAGGCCTCACCGAGCACAAATTTGTATGATTATGAGTTTTATGCGACTGTAATCAAGCTAGCTTTATCAGCTAACCCAAAAGATACTAAATTGGGTATATTAAAATTGTCACCAAGTTTGTAACGCATAGAAGGAAGCATTTCCGACCACATAAGGTAAATATATTCTTGATTAGCATGACGAGCTGAGTTCATTTCCGTCTGTCCGTCCGTCCGTCTGTCCGTCTGTTTCTATGCTATCTCCTCCCTCAGTTTTGAAGCTATCTTGACCAAACTTTGCAAAATGTCTTTAAATGCAAATACGCTGCACATTTGTCGGAATCGGCCGGATCGGATGAATATATCATATAGCTGCCATAGGAATGATCGGTCCAACAACTAGTTCTAGTGAGAAAAACTTTTTTGTTTTCCATCGTAGCGTCACCAATCGTAGTATTTATTAGTTTTATATGCTTCCACACAATTCTGAAAAAATTTATCAAAATCGGACGACTATAGCATATAGCTGCCATATAAACGGTCGGTCAAAAATCAAGTTCTAGTGAGAAAAACTTTTTTGTTTTCCATCGTAGCGTCACCAGTAGTGGTATATAATAGTTTTATATGCTTCTACACAATTCTGAAAAACTTTATCAAAATTGGATGACTATAGGATATAGCTGCCATATAAACGGTCGGTCCAAAAACTAGTTCTAGTGAGAAAAACTTTTTTGTTATCTATCGTAGCATCACCAATCATGGTATATATTAGTTTCATATGCTTTCTCCCAATTCGTAAGAAATTTATCAAAATCGGATTACTATAGCTGCCATTATGGGTCTAAAAACTAGTTTAAATGAGAAAAACTTTTTTTTTATCAATGGTAGCGCCTTTCAAAAACTGCAAGGGTATTTAAAACATCGGCATAGCCGATGTTAGCCTTCTATTTTTGTTTTTTTTTTAATTTTGTTGCATAATAAATAATAATTGCTGCCTTCTGCACATTTTAAGTGGTCTCTCTCCAATAATGCACTCAAAAAAAATTCAACACTGTAAGAAAAAGATATTAATTAAATTTTTTGTGTTTCTCTCAGTGGAAAACCCATTGAAATTAAGTAGTGTGAGTTAATTTGAACCTTTTTTTTAACGAACCCTTCCCTTGAAAGCACTTTCAAACAAAAGGGTAAGTGATCTTTGACCCAAAGATATATACTTCTTTATATTCTCAATTTTTATATTCATACATAAAGTTCAGAGCGGAACTCCTTCGCATCGGTGCCTATGTAAAGTTCCAACAACTTTGCATGCATTCATTAGAGTAATATATAAAGGGCCATCGGCCAAAATGTATTCGTTTTTTATTTGCCTAATATCAGTCTTGTCAACTCTCTCTCCCGCTCGCCTGTTCTATATTTAGAACTTTTTGATCTTCATTTTTCTGATTTGTTATCGACCTGCCTCCATGACCGGCTATCTTTTCTTTATAATATCGCAAGTTTATATCGTAAATTTTGGTTTACTCTTAAAACAAAGGGTATTAATCGTTCAGAAATATCAACAGATATATACAAATATTTCTTTTAACATTGAAAGTAATACCTTCCCAATTGAGTTTGTGACGGCTCACCATTTCATTTTCAAAATTTTTACGATCAACTAATATTTAGTATTGTAAGCACGGTTGCCACTTTATAAGAAAAAAAGCTCAAAAATAGGCTCCTAAAAAAAAAATTCCGGACTACATTATGTCCAAAAAGAACGAGGCATTTTAAATTTTTATTTATTTATTTATAATATTTAAGATAACAAAAATAAAAGATTATTTTTTATACCAAAAGATTACCAAATTCTTTTTTTTCAGCAAAACATAACAAAATTCGCTAAAAACTTATACTTATTCTTGTCTTATTAGTAAAAATATATATTTTGCAATAGCTTCCATAATCCAACCGAAATATTCGAAATCACTGCCAATAAATGGATAAATGGGCCTACAAATAAGCTAAAGACATTCAATATATAAAGTTAATTATTTCGACATATTTAGCTGAAAACTTCGAAAAATACGATTTTGTGAAATTTTGATTTAAAAACTCACGAAAATTCGTTGGTTGATTTTCTTCTTTGTTCGTACTAATACATCAATTAGTCGTTAAACTAGCTATTGTGTGTTAATATCTGAGGACAAATGCCCGAGATACTCCCTTTTTGCAAGCCTTCGGGCTGAATCCATACAAAACTCCGCAACAGTTTTCTGCTTAGCTACTGTTAAAAAATGTTATATTACAGAGCCTGCGGCCGTTATGAGGTCTTACAAGGAAAAATTCAAAATGCTATTTTGGGCATCTAGCTTCGAAGTCTAAAAATGTTTTTTAAGTTTTGAGCTAAATAACCCAAAAACTATTAATATAAAGAATAAAAGTTATTTGACTTATTCGTGGCCTATTTATTGGCAGGTATTTCGTATATTTAATTTTTAAATTGGTGCGATCATGGAAATATGTGAAAGCAGTAACAAAAAGCCTTTTTTGCCTATTGTCAAATGTATTTTGATTTAAGTCATTCATTGACCAAACATATGACATCATTCATTGACCAAAAATCTTTATTTGAATCATAGCTGTTAAATAATGATTATTAATCATAATTATTACTAAGTAGATTATTTATTTTTTTGAAAGTTAAATAATCAATTTAATTACGATTATTTTATGTTTCCCACGATTGATAATTGATTACGATTATAAATAATCCAAAAAAAAATCGGGATTATTTGAAATTACGATAAAATAATCAAAATTATTAAAAAATAATCAAAAAAATAATTTGACTACTTTCAACGATTATTTTTGATTATTTAAAAAAAAATAGAAATGAAAATGACATTTACACAAAAACGAGAGCGTAAGTTGAAGTCGGCCCTGCTCGACTTCGATATACCCGTTACTCAGTGTAAGGTTTATTTAAGAATATTTTATTAGATCACAACATGCCCAAATTGTGGAAGATATAAGTTTTTTTTCTCAAATTGCGGGGGTGTCAGCTCTACTATAGCTCATCTGATCAGGAAATGATGCATGGCGGATCGATAAGTAATGATGATTAAAATATATGTCTAGAAGGTTCTAAAAATCTTTTTTCAAAATTGTGGAAGAAATGGGGTATTTTTCAAATTGCGGGGGCGTGAACTTCTTTATCGTTCATCTGATCAGGAAATTAAGTTTGGCGGATAGATAGGTAATGATGATAAAAATATAAGTCTAGAGGGTTCGAATAATCTATATTCAAAATTGTGGGAGATATGAGGTCGTTTCCAAATTGCGGGGGTGGCAACTCTACTATCGTACATTTGATCGGGAATCGATGTACGGCGGATTAAAAAGTAATGATGATTAAAATATAAGTCTAGAAGGTTCGAACAATCTATTTTCAAAATTGTGGGAGATATGAGGTATTTTTCAAAGTGAGGGGGCCGGAAATTTTCAATCGTTCATCTGATCAAGAAATGATGTATGGCGGAACGATAGGTTATGATGATTAAAATATTTGTCTAGTAGGTTTTAGCAATGTATTTTCAAAATTGTGGGAGATATGAGGTATTTTCCAAATTGCGTGGGTGGCAACTCTTCTATCGTTGATCTGATCGTAAAATGATGTATGGCGGATCGATAGGTAATGATGATTAAAATTTAAATTTTTATTTATTTATTTATAATACTTAAGATAACAAAAATAAAAATTATTTTTTATACCAAAAGATTACCAAATTCTTTTTTCAGCAAACATAACAAAATTCACTAAAAACTTATACTTATTCTTGTCTTATTAGTAAAAGATATATTTTGCAATAGCTTCCATAATCCAACCGAAATATTCGAAATCACTGCCAATAAATGGGCCTACAAATAAGCTAAAGACATTCAATATATAAAGTTAATTATTTCGACATATTTAGCTCAAAACTTCGAAAAATACGATTTTGTGCAATTTTGATTTAAAAATACTCACGAAAATTCGTTGGTTGATTTTCTTCTTTGTTCGTACTAATACATCAATTAGTCGTTAAACTAGCTATTGTGTGTTAATATCTGAGGACAAATGCCCGAGATACTCCCTTTTTTGCAAGCCTTCGGGCTGGCATCCATACAAAACTCCGCAACAGTTTTCTGCTTAGCTACTGTTAAAAAATGTTATGTTACAGAGCCTGCTGCCGTTATGAGGTCTTACAAGGAAAAATTCAAATTCTAGCTTCGAAGTCTAAAAATGTTTTTTAAAGTTTTGAGCTAAATAACCCAAAAACTATTAATATAAAGAATAAAAGTTATTTGACTTATTCGTGGCCTATTTATTGGCAGGGATTTCGTATATTTAATTTTTAAATTGGTGCGATCATGGAAGCTATGGCGAAATATGTGAAAGCAGTAACAAAAAGCCTTTTTTGCCTATTGTCAAATGTATTTTGATTTAAGTCATTCATTGACCAAACATATGACATCATTCATTGACCAAAAATCTTTATTTGAATCATAGCTGTTAAATAATGATTATTAATCATAATTATTACTAAGTAGACTTATTTATTTTTTGAAAGTTAAATAATCAATTTAATTACGATTATTTTAAGTTTCCCACGATTGATTATTGATTACGATTATAAATAATCCAAAAAAAATCGGGATTATTTGAAATTACGATAAAATAATCCAAATTATTAAAAAATAATCAAAAAATAGTTTGACTACTTTCAACGATTACACAGGGCAACAAAATGACCAACTTTTGGAGGTGCAGCCTTGTTGATAAAAAAATTATGATTCATTTATGTGCACTGAACAAAACTGCATCATCGGTTTTGTTCCATCAGCCTCTTGCTTCCACGATATGACGTAAAAAACGGATTTCTAGTAAATTTTGCTCTCTCAATTTCTTGTGGTCACAATAGGCATGAATTTCTGAATTTCTCAGGCCTATTCGACAGACACATATCAATGCTTCTGTAAAAAATCAAACGCGCATTATTCGATCATGCAAAAGGGTCCAAATTGGTCTCTGAAGTCAGACATTACTCGATTTATGGCTATTTTTACAAAATAAATCATCCCTTTTAAGCTAGAGTGGTTGGTGTATTTAAATTTAAGCCATTTGAGCCTGTAGCCAATCATCTATTCTAATTATGTGAATTAATTCGCATTTTTACCAGTTTATTTGGCGAAGCGACAGCCTGCTTAAGCCAAAAACACACATTTAAATTTATGGGAGGACTACTAGATTTCTATACCATATTTGTATAGGAACTATTGAAAGGCTACTTGATTCCACACAGAATTTATAAAAAATGTACATCTGCTTGTAAATAAATAAAATTCGATGATGAATCAAGTAGCCTCTTCACAGTTCCTATACAAATTTGGAGTAAGAATCAAGTTATCCTCCCATAAATTTAAATATGAAATGAACTTGTAAAAATGCGAATTAATTCACATAATTAGAATAGATGTTGGGCTATATGCCGAAATGGATAAAATAGAAATCCAACAACCGTTCTAGCTTAAGGGACACGATATATTTTGTAAAAATAGCCATAAATCGAGAAACTTTTGACTTCAGAGACCAATTTGGAGCATGATCGAATTTTGGGCGTTTGATTTTTTACAGACGCATTGATATGTGCTCTGTCGAATAGGCCAGATAATTTAGGAAATTTATGTCTATTGTGACCACAAGAAATTCGAGAGGGCAAAATTGACTAGAAATCCGTTTTTCCGTCATATCGTGGAAACAAGAGCTGATGGAACAAAACCGATGATGCAGTTTTGTTCAGTGCACTCCATACTTATATAACCAGTTATAGATAGGGCTTCACAAAAACACTGTTGCCCTGTGTTATTTTTGATTATTTAAAAAAAAAATAGAAGGCTAACATCGGCTACGCCCTTGCAGTTTTTGAAAGGCGCTACCATTGATAACAAAAAAGTTTTTCTCACTAGAATTAGTTTTTAGACCGATCGTTCCTATGGCAGCTATATGCTATAGTCACCCGATTTTGATAATTTTTCATGAATTGTGTGGAAGCATATAAAACTTATATATACCACGATTGGTGACGCTACGATGGAAAACAAAAAAGTTTTTCCCTCTAGAACTAGTTTTGGAACGACCGTTTATATGGCAGCTATATGATATAGTCATCCGATCCGGCCGATTCCGACAAATGTGCAGCGTATTTGTATTTAAAGACTTTTTGCAAAGTTTGGTCAAGATAGCTTCAAAACTGAGGGAGGAGATAGCATAGAAACAGACGGACAGACGGACGGACGGACAGACGGACAGACGGAAATGAACTCAGCTCGTCATGCTGATCAAGAATATATATACTTTATGTGGTCGGAAATGCTTCCTTCACTGCGTTACAAACATCGTGACAATTTTAATATACCCTCTGCAAGGGTATAAAAATAGAAATGAAAATGACATTTACACAAAAACGAGAGCGTAAGTTGAAGTCGGCCCTGCTCGACTTCGATATACCCGTTACTCAGTGTAAGGTTTATTTAAGAATATTTTATTAGATCACAACATGCCCAAATTGTGGAAGATATAAGTTTTTTTTTTCAAATTGCGGGGGTGTCAGCTCTACTATAGCTCATCTGATCAGGAAATGATGCATGGCGGATCGATAAGTAATGATGATTAAAATATATGTCTAGAAGGTTCTAAAAATCTTTTTTCAAAATTGTGGAAGAAATGGGGAATTTTTCAAATTGCGGGTGCGTGAACTTCTTTATCGTTCATCTGATCAGGAAATTAAGTTTGGCGGATAGATAGGTAATGATGATAAAAATATAAGTCTAGAGGGTTCGAATAATCTATATTCAAAATTGTGGGAGATATGAGGTCGTTTCCAAATTGCGGGGGTGGCAACTCTACTATCGTACATTTGATCGGGAATCGATGTACGGCGGATTAAAAAGTAATGATGATTAAAATATAAGTCTAGAAGGTTCGAACAATCTATTTTCAAAATTGTGGGAGATATGAGGTATTTTTCAAATTGAGGGGGCCGGAAATTTTCTATCGTTCATCTGATCAAGAAATGATGTATGGCGGAACGATAGGAAATGATGATTAAAATATTTGTCTAGTAGGTTTTAGCAATGTATTTTCAAAATTGTGGGAGATATGAGGTATTTTCCAAATTGCGTGGGTGGCAACTCTTCTATCGTTGATCTGATCGTAAAATGATGTATGGCGGATCGATAGGTAATGATGATTAAAATTTAAATTTTTATTTATTTATTTATAATACTTAAGATAACAAAAATAAAAAATTATTTTTTATACCAAAAGATTACCAAATTCTTTTTTTTCAGCAAAACATTACAAAATTCACTAAAAAACTTATACTTATTCTTGTCTTATTAGTAAAAAGATATATTTTGCAATAGCTTCCATAATCCAACCGAAATATTCGAAATCACTGCCAATAAATGGATAAATGGGCCTACAAATAAGCTAAAGACATTCAATATATAAAGTTAATTATTTCGACATATTTAGCTCAAAACTTCGAAAAATACGATTTTGTGAAATTTTGATTTAAAAAAACTCACGAAAATTCGTTGGTTGATTTTCTTCTTTTTGCGTACTAATACATCAATTAGTCGTTAAACTAGCTATTGTGTGTTAATATCTGAGGACAAATGCCCGAGATACTCCCTTTTTTGCAAGCCTTCGGGCTGGCATCCATACAAAACTCCGCAACAGTTTTCTGCTTAGCTACTGTTAAAAAATGTTATATTACAGAGCCTGCGGCCGTTATGAGGTCTTACAAGGAAAAATTCAAAATGCTATTTTGGGCATCTAGCTTCGAAGTCTAAAAATGTTTTTTTAAGTTTTGAGCTAAATAACCCAAAAACTATTAATATAAAGAATAAAAGTTATTTGACTTATTCGTGGCCTATTTATTGGCAGGGATTTCGTATATTTAATTTTTTAAATTGGTGCGATCATGGAAGCTATGGCGAAATATGTGAAAGCAGTAACAAAAAGACTTTTTGGCCTATTGTCAAATGTATTTTGATTTAAGTCATTCATTGACCAAACATATGACATCATTCATTGACCAAAAATCTTTATTTGAATCATAGCTGTTAAATAATGATTATTAATCATAATTATTACTAAGTAGATTATTTATTTTTTTTGAAAGTTAAATAATCAATTTAATTACGATTATTTTAAGTTTCCCACGATTGATTATTGATTACGATTATAAATAATCCAAAAAAACGGGATTATTTGAAATTACGATAAAATAATCAAAATTATTAAAAAAATTGCGGGGAAGGGGTGGCACTCTACTATCGTACTATTTGATCGGGAATCGATGTACGGCGGATTAAAAGTAATGATGATAAAATATACGTCTAGGAAGGTTCGAAGGAAATCCTTTCAAAATTGTGGGAGATATAGGGGTATTAATCAAATTGAGGGGTCCGGAAATTTTCTACGTTCCATCTGATCAAAATGATGTATGGCGGAACGATAGGCGAATAGCCAGGATAAAATATTTGTCTAGTAGTTTTTACAATGTATTCTTCACTAAATTTGTGGGAGATATGAGGTATTTTCCAAATTGGGGGCGGGGACTTTTTCTATCGTGCATCTCTGATCGAAAATGATGTACGGCGGATCGAATAGGTAATAGATGATTCAAATATATGTACTATGAGGTCCGAATAATCTATTTTCAAATTTGGGTGAGAATATGAGGATTTTTCCAAATTGCGGGGCGGGAGGGAGGGCGTGGCAAAAATTGGAAACAAACTTGATCTGCGTGCAGATAACTACCGAAGTCTACACTGAAAAATATGAGAGGCTAACATCCGGCTACGCCGATTTTAAATACCGTACCTTGCCAGTTTTTGAAAGGCGTTACCATTGATAACCAAGTTTTTCTCATAAATTAGTTTTGACCGATCGTTCCTATGGCAGCTTGATGCTACTAGTCTCATCCGATTACGATCAATTTTCCAGGGTATTGTGGAAGTATATAAAGCTAATATATACCACGATTGGTGATGTACGATGGAAGGCTCAAAAGTTTTTCCCATTAGAACTAGTTTTTTGGACCGGTTATTGTAAAGCTATGTGCAGTAGTAGTCGTCAATAATTTCGATAAATTTTTTTATATAAAAACTAATATATACCACGATTGGTGACGCTACGATGGAAAACTAAAAGTTTTCTCACTAGAACTAGTTTTTTTAACCGTTTATATGGCAGCTTTATGCTATAGTCATCCGATTTTGATAAATTTTGCAGGATTGTGGAAGCATATAAATTATCATATATACCACGATTGGTGACTACGATGGAAAACAAAAAAGTTTTTCTCATTAGAACTAGTTTTTAGACCGATCGTTCCTATGGCAGCTATATGATATAGTCATCCGAATTTAATAAATTTTTCGCAATTATGTGGAAGCATAAAACTAACATACACAAAGTTTTGTTGCCGCTGCGATGGAAAACAACAAGGTTTTTCCAACTAGAACTAGTTCTTAGACCGATCGTTCCTATGGCATATATGATATAGTCATTCGATCCGGCCGGTTCCGACATATTAGTTGCGTGCAGTAAAAAGAAGACTCTGTGCAAAATTTCAGCTCGATAGCTTTAAAACTGAGAGACTAGTTCGCGTAGAAACAGACAGCCGGACAGACGGACGGACGGACAGACGGAATTGAACTCAGCTCGTCGTCCTGATCAAGAATATATATAGTTTATGTGGTCGGAAATGAATATTTCTATGCCTTACAAACTTCTGGGCAAAATTAATATACACTTTTCAAGTGTATAACAACTTTTTTTTTGACCGACCGTTTCTATGGCAGCTATATGCTATAGTGATCCGATTTTGATACATTTTTCCAGAATTATGTGAAATCATATAAAACTATCCTATACCAAGATTAGTGACGCTACGATAAGAAAAACAAAAATTTTTTTCTCACTAAAACTTATTTTTCCGACCGATCGTTCAATGGCAGCTATGATATAGTCATCCGATTTTGATAAATTTTTTCGAAATTGTGGTGGAAGCATATAAAACTGATATATACTACGATTGGTGACGCTACGATGAAAAACAAAAAAGTTTTTCCCACTAGAACTAGTTTTTTGACCGACCCTTATATGGCAGCTATATGATATAGTCATCCGATTTTGATAAATTTTTTACCAATTATGTGGAAGCATATAAAACTAACATACACCAAGATTTTGTGCCGCTACGATGGAAAACAACAAAGTTTTTCTAACTAGAACTAGTTCTTAGACCGATCGTTCCAATGGCAGCTATATGATATAGTCATCCGATCCGGCCGGTTCCGACATATTAGTTGCGTGCAGTAAAAAGAAGACTCTGTGCATAATTTCAGCTCGATAGCTTTAAAACTGAGAGACTAGTTCGCGTAGAAACAGACAGACGGACGGACAGACGGAATTGAACTCAGCTCGTCGTCCTGATCAAGAATATATATAGTTTATGTGGTCGGAAATGAATATTTCTATGCGTTACAAACTTCTGGGCAAAATTAATATACACTTTTCAAGTGTATAAAAAAACCCATTTATTAAACTTCTAATACACAAACAAAAACTATTTCCACACAAAAAAACAAAACAAAAAATCTCATTGATAATAATCAAAGCAAATCTAGCAGTACTTGAGCTTTAAAGCTTTCGATAAAAACAAAAACTTTAAGATCGATGCACAGTGGTATAAGGTTTAGCTAAAAAAAAAAAAAACACACAAACAAAAATAATTTTGCACCGTGGGTAGACTCTACCAGGGTTCGGAATCGCACATTGCCCACGGCTCTTAAGAGCCATGAACGCCCACCGCCCACGAACTGTTGCACACCACTCATGTGCACGGGCAACAATTCGTGGGCAGTGTGCAAGAGTTCATGGGCACGGGCAAAAGTTCGTGGGCAGTGTGCACATGCACATCTGCAATGTGCACATGTGCAATGTGCAAAAGTTCGAGGGCGCCCGCACATGTGCATGAACGTCAGCTCGTGGGCGCCCGCACATGTGCATAAACATCAGCTCGTAGGCAACAGATCATGTGCACGGGCAACGGTTCGTAAGCAGTGTGCCATTCATAGCTCGTAGGCTGGCTCGCGTCCTGCAGCTACCTGTTTTTACAAAGTTAAACATGTCCTAATTAAACAATCCAAATGTTAATTTAGAATAAATAAAATTTAAAACAAAAAATGATTCGTTTGATTCATATTCCGATAACAACAATAGTTTCTGCTGCGATAAATCTCTGTGTATCCGTACAATAATTAGTACCTGTAATAAAAACAACCCCTTTTGTCTCACTTCCCACCCATCCCGTTACTACCTACGGATAAGTCAGTTTTCGGCCATCAGCATTACATAAAACATTTATTCATACAAACTATCTACCTGTTTTTTGCACATTTGCATTTGGAATAACCAAGCTGCAAACTGTCCCTGGAATAAAAAAATCATCGCATCATCTTTGCGGTCCATTTCAAATAAACACTAAAGCAATCGCGACACAAAACAGGTAGCGGCAGGACGCGAGCCAGCTTACGAGCTATGAACGGCACACTGTTTACGAACCGTTGCCCGTGCACATTATCTGTTGCCTACGAGCTGATGTTCATGCACATGTGCGGGCGCCCACGAACTGTTGCACATTGCACATGTGCATGTGCACATTTCAGATGTGCATGTGCACACTGCCCACGAACTTTTGCCCGTGCCCATGATGTTGGTTCGCGTTGCGTCCCAGAGTCTTTTTTCCAGAAAAATAACACCGACTTCAAACTTCCCCACAGTCCGCTGCCCAACACAAAGGCTTAAATGTGGGTTATTTCAAAGTGTGCTGATGAAGCTGAAATCTTTATTTCCATTGCTTAATTCTCTATGTTTCATAATTTGTTGGTTAATTCTAACTCACATTTGTGCTGTACATTGTCGCAGACTTTTAAGAGCAGCTGTAAAAATATATTTTTCTGTTCCATCCGGAAAGTAGGCAAATTTTCGATGGATTTTATCCAAGTGCCTAATGGTATGCAAGGATAAATTCGCTTAAGTTAGTATCAGCAATAAATATAAATGCAGTAATTAAAACCAGCACTGCGATAGTGTCTAGCATATCACAACTCTGCAAAAAGCTTAGCAGCTGGGCAGATTTGATTGGAATTTCCTTTTCCGTTTTGGCTGCCATCCAGTGAAGTTCACCCCAAAGAAATACAAAAAAAAATTTATTTTTTTTGTGAACTTATACAAGTTAAAATAATTTTCACCCTGGCGGAAATGAACCCGACTTAAAAGCCATTTGTTTTAAAACAATCGAAAAAGGGCCGAGCAGCAATGTAAGTTTTTAACCCAAAATGTGGATTTTTCTTGTCAGCCGACTGACCATTTCTAACCTCTTAGGTTTGGCCCTTAGTGCCTGTTGGTAGTTCTGTGGGCATCCCAATGTGCCCTAGTACTTAATGTACTCTCCCCCCCCAACACGCACACACCTTTGCGTAGAGAGAGGCCAAGATCTGGCTGGGATCAGTCCACAAGTGACTAAACTTTTTTTTGGATGTCACCCACTCATGTTCCAGAGCACCAGCAATAAAGCTCTCGACGGCTCTCTTCTCATCAATTCATCATCCAGTGCTTGCTTTGTGTGTGTGCTATGTGCAGTGCCTGCGTGAACTTTAAACCGCCTAGTAGCTGCTGATCCACGCGCAGCGAAAATTTTTGTGAATTTGTGCGGGGAAAAATAGTCTAAATTGGCAAGAGAATGGTCTTAACCTAATGTCTCCACCCACACGTGCATAGAACACATAGTTCTTCCCTTAAGACACATCCAAATCAAAAAAAAAAAAAATAAAAACCTAAAATTTTTATTCCACGTGCCAGTGCAAATCGTATGAAAATTTTATTCATATGTCCCCAATAATGGCTTAGAAGTCAAAAATAAAATAAAGCAACCCTCGAAAATGTGTCTTTAAGAAAAAAAAATTAATTATATAAACGCGTAATTGTGCAAAAAAAAAAAAAAAAAGTGTTGGCAAAATGAGGTTAGTTTGAAAGAGCATCCAATGCATGCAGATAAAATATGTGAAAAAAAATATTTAAATTCTAAATTAATTCAAATTAACCATCATTTCATTCAGCGCCCCACCCACTCTAAATTCGGTTTTCGTTTTAGTTATTTTCAAATTATTGAAAAGAAAAATTTAAAATTGTTAACCGGTCGAGCATACCCTAACTTCCATAAGAAGGGTAAATTAAATTAAAATATATTTTTTTTTGTGTGAAGCCCCTGCCATTTAAAGAAATAATTTAAAAACAATTCCTACCAACAAACAAAAACAATATATAGCAACCATCAGCCACAACATTGAGAGCGCTTTCAACGTTGGACAATTGCTAGGGTAAGTGATCGGCTACGGTCGTAATAATCATTACATAACTATATTTTATTTCATTAAATTGGCAAACAAAATGAACATATAATTTCACCCAAAATAAATATAAATTTAATGTTGACCCAGTGCCAGCCTGATCAGCTGTTCGTTTATTCTCATTTTTTTTCTTCGCTTTGCTTAAGCGCAGCTTACTGATAAGCTTCAACTTTATGGCAGTTAATGATAATTAACCACTGTGGATAGCAACAGTTTTTTTTTGTTGCAGTAAATTCTTTTTGATTTTTGTTTTGATCTAAATCTTTGCGTTTAGCAAATGTCTTAGCCGTTAACATTTTAGCCGAAAGAAAAATTATCAACCCATATGTTTAGGAATTGCTGAAGTTTACGACCACTAATGATCATTAATATTTAGTCTGCTTTGAATGATCTGCCTTTGTTGCTAAGAAGTCTATAATGATCATTAAACTCTCGAATTTGCCAAACACTTTATTTTGCAGTAGCCATAAATAAATTTGTATCTAGCCTTAAATAAAAATACACTTAATTAAAACCCTTATATACTAAAATATGCATCTCATAGAATGCATTTTGAATTAAACTGAATTCAATTAAATTTTTTTGTACTCGCTCTGCATTATGATCGTTATAAGATTCTATTGTAATAAACTTAACATATCAATGAACTTCTAAGATATTTTCTCTATGGGAAGCCATGCGTCAAACAAAGATGACTAAGACTTAGACAAAGTGTGTGTCTAGGGATCACCGACCTGCGATGGGTCATGGGCTTTGGTGATCACGGTAGGGTGGGCAAGTGGCTGTCACCACCAGCCTTGGTGCAGCTCATTTGAAAGGACACACACGCTTTTGCAGCTGCCACAACATCTTTGCAGCCAACACACCAATCAGCTAAAACTTCTTTCTCTTATTTCTCTAATACTTTTCTTTCTGTCTTACTGTACCAACCAATATTAACAAAGAGTCCGATTTTTTGCACGCGATTTTTATTAATATTTTCTATATAGTCAACAGTACAGCGCTTTTATTGAAAACCACCCTTTACCGACGACCATAGGAGCCGGAACCAGCGCGTGCTACATTAGTTGCTACACCCTACATCAGCTCGTCCGACTGTACACATTGCTTCGTTGTATGTTACAGTATATTATATATATATGATAATATTATTTGGCGCCCAACGAGGGGCCCGATCCGGCTTGCCCCGACCCAAAAAACATACCCTGTAACAGGCTGTCAACACCATCTGACAAGTTTTCGTATTTGACTTTGAGTTTTTATTGTTTTCATCCCATCCCTTGTCCGATTAATTGTTAAACTCTAGGAAGACAATAATTGCTCCGCATTATTGCGTAGAACATAACAATTAATTCATGAGTTTTAGCGAAGATTTTCTGGATGCGTTATAACTAGAAGTTATAACTCCGAGGTCTGCAGTTGCTTTAACCATTTGTATCCTTGTGTTTCGGCAAATTGTGTTTAGTGGACGTTGTTTATTGGTTTAACGTGGAGAACAGTGCTACGGCCATCCCGTCTACTAAAACAACTAAGCCGTCATACCCTACAGATTGACTGTAGCTACAAATTATTGCGTAGTTAGTCAACAGATCCCTTCCCATCTATCCAAATTTTCAATGATAGTTCGATTCAGACGGTCTGACCTTTTTATTGTGATCGTGAGTGGCAGAGAGGAAATCAGGCGTCTTTGTTCCTGAGTTTCTCTGGCTGCGCTTCGTGTCCTATAAAGGGCTTGGACACTCTTGAGCCGAAATCCGAAATGTTTGGCCAAGATTTGTAAAAAAAAAAAAACTGTTTGTTAGAATCGTGAGTCACGTGAAGATCACCTGTTGCCATTTGCCTTTTGATATTTTTCTGTGCTTTGTGTTCTACAGATAGTATATACACTTCTTAGCCGAAATTTTATTTTATTTTTTCTCATTTTCGTTAGGATTCTTTTTTTTTTGGATCGCGATTGGCCGGGAGATCACATGTTGCCGTTTGCCTTGTGACCTCTGTCAGAGCCTCGTGTCCGACAAAATAAACTCCTACTTCGGAATTCCTACTATAGAAACTGAGATCATAGATTGTGATTCTGGATTCAGGTTTGGTGGATTTTGTGCTACAGCCTGCCGATTAATAATCTGTGTGATCAAATTCTTCCCTTCTACTATCTTTCTTATACAGTATTAGTAAATTTTGTTTTTAGCATTCAGTTTGATTGCATGGCATCCCAACAATTTATGATTTTTTTGATTTTTGATTATTTCTATTGATTTATTTATATTAAATTTTTTTTTTGTATAAAAATATTGCGTTTCTTTTTTCAATTTCTCAACTTTCAATTTAATTTAGGAACCCTTGCAACCTAAATCTTTGCACTTTTCCTGTTACTCTTAGATAATATTAAGCTTATGTAGATTTTTAGGTAAGAAATTCTCTGAAATGGTTCTGTCGCATAGCACAGAGAACTTGAATGCATCCTTTTCTTCTACAACTGGCCTTCATTGTTATATCTGCTCTGAGATAATTGTTTACCAAGCCCAGTTGTTAGCCACCAGTTGTGGTCACAACTTCCATAGAGCGTGTTTTAATACGAAAGTTGGCAAGAAGAAAACGTGCCCGGTTTGCAAAGAACATTTAGAAAATTTAAATTCGGCTTCAACCGAAAACTTGAGCGCTCCACAGGCATCTACTTCAAAAGGGCGGTGTCCATCAATTCTTCAATCGCTACAGACGAGGGCTCAAATAAAAGAAGCGAAGTGGCTAGGAATTTAGATATGATTAATCCTGACGATAATCAACAACCACCAATCTCTACTCACGCGCAAGAAAACGAACAGCTTGCTATGTCGAACCTACAGAGAACTATTGCTGAATCCATGGCAGCTGCAATGGCGAACAAGTAGAATTCTAGCAGCCAACGTGCAAGCAAACTGAGCGGCTGACTCATGCAATAACATCGGGATTACAATTAGGTTCTACCGCTTCGGTGCCCAATAAGTCACCCGTTCAATATCCAACTTTAATTGAAATGGATAATCAGGTTTTACATCAAATGCCACGAGTTTCTCAACCACGTCCATCCCAAGCACAGCCATTAAGACAAGGTATTACCCCACCGTTGTCCGATTTAAGGCCTGACAAAATAAGTCAACTTATGGCCAACTGGAAATTAAGGTTTTCAGGTAAAGGATCTATATCAGAAGATGACTTCTTGTACCGAATTGAAGCCTTAGCCTCTCAAACATTAGGTGGCGATCTCAATTTAGTAGCTCTCTATGACAGTAACTTGTTTGAAGAAAGCGCCAGTGAGTGGTATTGGCGCTATCACAAGCGTGAGCAGCATCTTAGTTGGCAACCGTTATGTACAGCCCTGAGAGGTCAGTATAAGGATACCCGAACTGACCGTAATATTCGCTCGGAGATCGAGCAGCGCAAACAGCGAACTCAGGAGTCATTCGATGACTTTTATGGAGTTATAGCTGCCTTGGCTGATAAACTTTCAGAACCAATGTCTGAAGCCGCGCTGGTCGAGACGTTGCGAGCAAACCTACATTCAGATATTCAGCATGAGATTCTTTATGAACCGGCATGCCCCATAGTACAGTTACGGTCTCTAGTGCGTACGCGTGAAATATTCATGCAAACGCAGCAAAATCTCAGTTCCAACCGCGCCAAATTTTAGCGTAGCGGCCTAGGCACAACCGAGAAGTGCACGTCGACAGTTGGTGTCCAGGGGGGACAAATACCGACTAAAGCAGCTTCCGAAATGTCTCAACCATTTTTCCCTGACGTTCTACCAATCCCTGACATTCATTTTTGCGCGCAAACCGAAAACCCTCCCAATAAAATAGAGGCGATCCCGAACCCGCAGAAAATTATTTAAAATCAGATCAAAGACTGAAAGAAATCCCTGCTATCAGCCATAGTAGGAAAAATAAATGTAAAATTATCATTATTGATTCGCTGTTCTTGCTCCAAGCGGTTTATCACACTGTTGATTCGTTCCTCCCCAGAGTGTGATTTTGGTGGGGGAATTTGTAATGCGCTGGTCGCAGACTTTTAGAGCAGCTGTAAAAATATATTTTCTGTTCCATCCGGAAAGTAGGCAAATTTTCGATGGATTTTATCCAGAGCCTAATGGTATGCAAGGATAAATTCGCTTAAGTTAGTATCAGCAATAAATATAAATGCAGTAATTAAAACCAGCACTGCGATAGTGTCTAGCATTTCACAACTCTGCAAATAGCTTTAGTAGCTAGGCAGATTTGATTGGAATTTCCTTTTCCGTTTGGCTGCCATCCAGTGAAGTTCACCCCCAAAGAAATACAAAAAAAAATTATTTTTTTGTAACTTATCAGTTTAAGTAATTTTCACCCTGGCAAATGAACCCGACTTAAAAGCCATTTTGTTTTAAAACAATCGAAAAAGGGCCGAGCAGCAATGTAAGTTTTTAACCCAAAAATGTGGATTTTTCTTGTCAGCCGACTGACCATTTCTAACCTCTTAGGTTTGGCCCTAGTGCCTGTTGGTACTTCTGTGGGCATCCCAATGTGCCCTAGTACTTAATTTCCTCTCCCCCAACACGCACACACCTTTGCGTAGAGAGAGGCCAAGATCTGGCTTGGATCAGTCCACAAGTGACTAAACTGTTTGGATGTCACACACTCATGTTCCAGAGCACCAAGCAATAAAGCTCTCGGCGGCTCTCTTCTCATCAATTCATCATCCAGTGCTTGCTTTGTGTGCGTGCTATGTGCAGTGCCTGCGTAAACTTTAAGCCGCCTAGTAGCTGCTGATCCACGCGCAGCGAAAATTTTAATTTGTGCGGGGAAAATAGTCTAAATTGGCAAGAGAATGGTCTTAACCTAATGTCTCCAATCTTCACGCATAGAACACATAGTTCTTCTCGGAGACACATCCAAATCAAAAAAAAAAAAAAAACCTAAAATTTTATTCCACGTGCTGCAAATCGTATGAAAATTTATTCATATGTCCCCAATAATGGCTTAGAAGTCAAAAATAAAATAAAGCAAGTCTTTAAGAAAAAAATTATATAAACGCGTAATTGTGCAAAAAAAAACAAAAAGTGTTGGCAAAATTGTGTTTAGTTTGAAAGAGCACCATCAATGCAATGTGCAGATAAAATATGGGGATCATTTTTCATTCAGCGCCCCAATCTAATTTCTAAATTCGGTTGGCTTTAGTTATTTTCAAATTATTGAAAGAAAAATTTAAAAAATTGTTAACCGGTCGAGCATACCCCTAACTTCCATAAGAAGGGCAAATTAAATTAAAATATTTTTTTTGTGTGAAGCCCCTGCCATTTAAAGAAATAATTTTAAAACAATTCCTACCAACAAACAAAAACAATATATAGCAACCATCAGCCACAACATTGGAGAGCGCTTTCAACGTTGGACAATTGCTAGGTAAGGATCGGCTACGGTCGTAATAATCATTACATATTAACCATATTTTATTTCATTAAATTGGCAAACAAAATGAACATATAATTTTTCACCCAAAATAAAATATAAATTTAATGTTGACCCAGTGCCAGCCTGATCAGCTGTTCGTTTTATTCTCATTTTTTTCTTCTGCTTTGCTTTAAGCGCAGCTTACTGATAAGCTTCAACTTTATGGCAGTTAATGATAATTAACCACTGTGGATAGCAACAGTTTTTTTTGTTGCAGTAAATTCTTTTTGGATTTGGGGTTTTGATCTTAAATCTGGCGTTTAGCAATGTCTTAGCCGTTAACATTTTAGCCGAAAGAAAAAAATTATCAACCCATATGTTTAGGAATTGCTGAAGTTTACGATTACGATCATAAATATTTGGGCCTGCTTTGAATGATCTGCCTTTGTTGCGAAGAAGTCTATAATGATCTAAACTCTCGTATTTGCCAAACACTTTATTCGGGCAACCATAAATAAATTTGTAATTAACCTTAAATAAATATACACTGAATTAAACCCTGGGGGGAGGATTAAAAAATATGCATCTCATAAGAATGCATTTTGAA
>JAEIFT010000533.1:135000-177133 GCA_018904225.1 Lordiphosa mommai | reverse complement strand
CTACGAGCAGCGGATTCATGAAATTGCATGAAAATGAATTTTAGAAATAATATTATTAATCAAATAAAATACCGGTTTGGTTATAAAAAGGAGTAGTAAATATGCTCGAAGAAATAATACCAAGATTCGATCCAAAACCTAAGCACAAAAACCTTGAACCTTAAATTTTTAAACCTTAACCGTTGGTAAATTATGGTTCGAACCCGCAAAACCGCACCTCCAAAAACATGATTTGGGTTTGCAGCCCTGATCTTTAACACGCACGGATCACGGATACATACGAACGAAAGGCTGAGTTTTCTAAGAACTCGCCGTGAAACGTCGTGACACACCGTGACAAGCTTAATTCTCGTCACGCGCAGCACTAATAGCTCCGATATGTCGTTTGTAACACATCAAAACGAAATACTTCGATCGTAGATCGTTTTGAAGCGTTTCCAACGTTTTTGAAACGACTTATCTGAGACCGAAAAAGGGACATATCTCCGCAGGAAAAATATACTGATCGGAGATATGCCGTAAAACTTCTCGTCTTTATCGCCAAAAAAACTCAACCAAGTGTTTTTTGACAGACCCTTAGAAAACAAATGCTTTACCATTCAAAAGAATTTTAAAGAGATGGAAATAAATTATATTATCTTTAAGTGCAAGGTTGGGGCTATACGATGGATTTTTAATCACATTCCAATTTAGCTCAGATCATTTTTGACGAGTGACCAATGAAGTATTCGGTCGAGCCTTGTTATGATTCATATATTTATACACACAAAGGTTCATAGCTTCAATAATTTCTAAGATATGGCTCTTAACTAGATGTGCGCGCGTGACGGTGTCTCACGTCACGACGTCTCACTGCGTGATCGTGAAAAAACACAGACTTTCGTGCTACGTGCGTGATGAAATCGCACGGATTTAAACTTATAGAATATAAGTCATGCAGCATTCACGATATTTTGTTTCGTTTATATTTGATTACTTATTTTATTCCTAGAACTGATTTGTTTTTGATTGCTGTTTAGTGTGGCCATACTTGAATTAAGGTCTCTCCACGCATTGCAATTGATTGTTTGCTTGATCGTCATGCTAAAATGGGGGTGGTTTTTTTCACACACTCACATACATACAATCGTTGTCTTTCTCACTCTCGCGCTCTTAGCAAAAGCTCACAGCCACTCCAGAATGTGGTAAGTTATTTGCCATTCATCTGATTAAATGGTACGGGCACACTTAAAATAAAGAAAGACAACAGTTCTGATTAAATGGTACGGGCACACTTAAAATAAAGAAAGACAACAGTTCCACGAATCAACAATTTCACTGACTTCAAATATATAAAAAGAAAACTTATGATTAGAAATCAAATGCATTTTTATGGTGCGTTATTATTCGTGACCCCTTCTTAAAGCGTGCATGAATCGTGCGTGAAGCGACACGCTCGAAAAATTGTGTTCGTGAATTGTGCGTCAAGAGATTTTTATTAGTTTATTCGTAAATCGTGCGTTATGTGAAGGGAAATTCGCTCACGCGCAACTTTACTTGAACCACCTTTAAACCGCGTTCGAACCGGTTTAAAGACTTGGGACATGGCCTTAGACGCTTTTCTGATCGACATGTATCACACATATCTGAGAAATAATTTAAGCTATGCTGTTGAAACCTACGGTTATATGAAGTTTGATATTTTTCGGGGTGTAAAACGTGTTCCATACCATCAGTTTGTAGAAAGCGATTCCCAACCGGTTAAAATTTGATTATATACTTTTTGATAACGGCATCAAAATTTTCTTAATTTTGTTAAAGAAAAATATAGTCACTATTTCTAAGGAGCCGAACATAGTGCCGGGTATATAGCTAGTACATAATAAAATAATACAAAATATGTTTAAATTGATTTCATTCATTAAAATGTTGTATAGATTTAAATACTAGTTACCAGCTTTAATTAAGAAATAGTTTGTTTAACTTATATAACTCTTATTAAAAGTAAATATATAATTGTTCTCTTGTGCTTCTTTCAGGGTATCGGCAAGAAGGCTCGTCGTCTGAAGATAACCAATGAACGTTTAAATATCATGAATCCATCGCAAACTCAAATCAAAAATGCTTTTAAAGTCGATTCGTCGGCCATGAACAATCCAACGCCCTCAACTCATAGCGAAGATCCCATCAATGTTAAAGAGCACAAATTGCTGTTGTTCCATGAGATTACCGGTTTACGTTCAACTTGGTGTACTCGTATTGTCGAATCAGCCGAATGGGATTTCGAGCGTGCTCTACAAGAGTTTCTACGCATGGAGGGCAAAAATGAGATACCCAATGAGGCCTTTGCCTAGGATTTAATCTAATCCAAACAATATATAATGACGTCAATTTGAATACGTAATGTGATTTTCCCCAAAAAGTACTTGAGAGACTGGACCCAGAGTCCAGTTAAAACTGCCCAACCAAATAATAACCAAAAAAAAAATAATTCTAATCTGCGTGATTAGAATTAAGATTAGTTTTTACACGGAAATGATAGAGATCAAATTTTATTTTGAATATTCCAAGAACAAAACATTTAAACTCTAATAATACCTGTTAAGTGCCTTTCTCAGGAAATAAGAACAATAATAATTCCTATAATTGACGAATTTATAGATAATTAAGTGACCTTTATATATCTTTATTGTATATAGAACATAAGATTTTTTGATTTATTCTGATTTTTGAAATTAAAATTTTTTTACAATTTAAATAAAAATACTGGGAATATTTTTAAGAACGGAAAAAAAATTGAAAGAAAAAAATCCTTAATTAAGGTACAGCTGCGAAAAAAATAATAGGACCACCCTCACAAGCAAATTTTCCAAAGACGTTATAGCTTCATTTGTAACATTTAGAAACCTTTGAATACGTTTTTAGAATGAGAAGACTCTTTAAAATTATGAAAGCAAAAAATCGGTGGTTTATTTACCGTTTTTAACAAATTTAAGGAATTTTATGAAAAAAATAGGAAATTAGGCGAAAAAAATAATAGGACCACTTATCAAATATGCACTTAAATACAAAAATCACTTAAATGATTACTGAAACATAATTGTATATTAAAGCTAAGATTATTCAATAAATTTCATGTTTATTTGGGATGCCTTTATTGGCTATAATGGCTGCTATTATATCTATTAAGTCCTGAAACCGTTTAAGAGGAATCTTGTTTCAGGACTCCTGAAAGTCTTCCCATATTGATCCGATGATGGTTGGCTTAACTCTAGTAACTGCCTTTTGATATTAGACCACCGATTTTCAATGGGATTAAGGTCTGATGACTGCTTAGGCCACTCAAAAACTTTCGCCAAATGTTTTCTTAACCATTCCTTTGGTTTTTCCTGGGGTCATTGTCTTGTTGGAAGACGCAAACTAGCGGCATCTCATATTCTGTGTTAGGAAGCATCAAATATCAAAAATATAACCGCATACATGCTGATCCATTAAGGTTTTCATACAATATGGTCGACCTACTTCATAGAAAGAAAAAGATCCAAATACCATTACACTTGAGCCATCATGTTTAATGATTTTTCCAGTGTATTTTGGATTGTTTTCTGAGTTAAGAGGACTCCTGGCGTATAAACGAGAACCTTTTCCACGAAACATAACAACTTAACTGTAATATTTCTATAAAATATTCCCCACATTTTGGGGATGTCCAATTAAGATGTTCCTTTGCGAATTCCAATTCGCTTACTAATATGTGTGGCTTTAAAAGTGGGACTGTTCCTGGGCCTCCGGGCTTTTGAGTTTTGTTCTCTGGGTCATGTGTGAACTTTTTTGCACTGACGCAGTTATATTGAGGTCCTTGAGCTCAGTTGCAGCCCTAAAATGATCCCTCTTGTCCTCGCGGATCCATCTTTTGACGTGAAACTGGGCCAGGAATCGCTTTTGTGCAATTGTTTCAGTCTTGTCTTTGTAGTTTATTGCGTTCCGTATTATTTTATTTGAATACCCAACCAATCGAACAGCTTCTTGAAAGGATTTTCCAATCAAAATCGATTTTTTTGATGATATCACTATTTTCCGAACTCCAGTGTTTTCCACGAGCCTTGGATTTGATTAAGCTTACTCTTGATGATCAAAATAATAAAATCAAAGTCAAATCCCTTAACCACATGCTTTCGTCAAAGTAATTCTGCGAAATATAGCGGTTTTTATGAAGAATGCAAAAGTGGTCCTATTATTTTTTGCATTTTTAAGCTCATTATCCATAAAAAAATAAAAAACAAAATATTGAGAACCATTTCAAGGGCAGTTCAACTTTTTTCTTATTAGGGGAATACTAAGCAATATTAAAAAAAACAAGACTTGGAAATATCGCAACACTAATTCTTTGTTTTTTGATCAAATAGACGAAGTGTCATAGTGGTCCTATTATTTTTTTCGCAACTGTATAATTGTGGAATTATACCAGGTGATCTAAAAAATGGTTTCGATCCAAAAACGATCAAATTCCTATATGATTTGGGTCGTTTTTGGGTTCCATACGATTTGCGTCGATTTTGGTCCTATACAATTTAGGTAGTTTTTGGCTCGAAAGCCATTTGTTGAATACATGGGTATAGTACCCTTTTAATAGTGTACGTAAAGCTATAAATGAAAACGTCTAAGTAAACTTGTTTGGTACTTCGCACTAGAGTAAGCAGTAAGGAAAGTCACTTGGATACTTTTAAGCAAGCTTGCTTACGACAGAGTGAGACGAAAGCGAACAATCATACAAAAGCTACATCAACAAAGCGCTCACTTTTTTTGTATAAGTTGATTTAACAAAAATGTGTTACACAAATCCAAGTTTTCATTGTTTAGTTCGTAAAAAATTCAGATTACCATGAAAACAATTCTGAATATTTCTAGTACCAAATGAATAAGCATTAGTTCAGACAATGTAACCAAAGAATAAAGTATTCAAGTGCCACTTATGGCCACTTTAGTTCTTAAGTCTGACTGCACTTAAAAGATTAAGTTCACTTTTATTTTGTCCAAATTTAACTTAGCCACATTTTCTTATCTTGACGAATAGAACATGTCAGAGTTAAATCGCAGTTAAACTTATCGTTGTCTCATCTTTACTTTATCAATTGTTTAGTGGCTAAATCGGCGAGTCTAAAAATTAAAACAATTTAGTCAGACAGAAGACTATTGAAACTTATCAGGGAAAAAGGCAGAAATGAATAGAGATTGGTGGATTTAAAGCTCAAGTATAATGATTGGAAAACAAAAATGTTTCACGTAAAAGATGGCGCACAATGTCTAATGTATACACTGATGTCCAAAAAATTAGCCGAGCCTATTTTTTAAGTGTGAGTAATGAAACAAAAAATACGAATTTAAGACTTACAACAACAACTTTGTTTAGACATGAACCGTTTTGTTAGTTTTTGTGTTTTTTATGGGTGTAAAAAACCAAAATAAAATTAGCTGAATTAAAATTAGCTAACAAAACATAAATTTTAATTCAAAACAAAATGAATACAAAAATATATTAAAAAAACACTGTACAAGTCGAAAAAGTCTTGACCAACTTAAACGGTTTTCCCATATTACGGGCCCTGGGAATCAAACTGCATCATTAGTTTTTATGAGTTATAACTTCATGGCTTCATACAAAATTTTTTTTTTTAACTTTTCATCAAGTTGAATTTTTTCTAAATTGAAGAAATATTTTATCTGATTCTTGTGAAATCTGAATAAATAGATTTAAATGTTTTCTAATTTAATACTTTTACAGATTTTCGATATCATTGCGCATTCAAAAGTCAATTGGATTTATATCCTGGGAGCAGTTTTGATATTTACCAGCCAATTCCGGTTATTTTTGCTCGATGGAATTGTAATGCATTAACATGTTGGGAAATTTTTTTTTTTATATGGGTTCTTTCGATTGTAAATAACAACTATTTTTCGTATGTTACCCCTCACTATGGGACTATTAGGGACTAGACCGATAGGGCGTTAAAACCTGTTTTTTGAAGACTTTGGTTCTTCCTGAAATATTGAGCACTTCTACTCGATAGTATAAGCTAGTGATTAAACGAAGCATTTGTTAATTTTCGTATTAATTTAACTATGGGGAGCTATATTCGAGTTTAGAAAAATTGATTTGATCCTGACCTTCGGATTGAAAATTCAAGTACGAAAGACTTAAAACAATCCCAGAATTCTTGTGCCAAAGAATTACCGGATTGGTATATTCGTACTTAAGTCAATATTTTTGGTTTGAAAAGTTCAGGGATCGACCTACTTCTGGCATTGTTTAAGTTTGATTTTTATACGTCCTTCACTTCATTATAAGTTGCTCATAAAGTAACAGTAACATGTAAAAACGGTTGTATAAGGTTACTAAACTTAATAACTGAATTAAATAAAATATAATATTAAAAAAATTTTAAAGTGTCAAAAAATTACTTTGTTAATTATTTTTTTAGGGAAAATTAAAGAAAATGGGCTTTTTTTAAACCCTTAAAAAGGCACGGAGCACCTTAACTTAGTGTTAAGTTGTTTGTAGCGTTCTGAAATCGTTAAATTTTTTAAAAACAAAATTTGTTTATGTATATGAACATTTGACCAGATATTTGAACTAAGGATGGTCAAAGGCCGCATTTATGTAAATGCGAATTAATAAAAAAAACGGAGATTCTTTTAAAGGTTCGAATAGGAGGTTCGTTCAGTTTAAGGATACATTTGTAGACTGGAACCAAATGCTGTTTTTAAACTATTTAAGTAAGATATGCTTCAATAAGATAAGCCCCTCCACATTTTTTTTTTTACAAGACAATCGATAGTCGAAGTTCTTAAAGAAAGAGATGTAGTGACATATTTGAACCGAATTAAAAAGAGAGGACCACTTTCAATAAAGGTTCGTTTTAGGGAATCACTTTTAAAAGGTTCCGTTTATGGGACTTAATTTTCCTTAACAAAACTGGTTCTGATTGCCGGTCAGCAGCTTTGATAGATATATATTGTAAATTTTAAAAATTCTAAAAAAGTTTACAGAAACATATGTAGGAATAACAATAATGGGGTATAATCAGATCAGTCATTGTGCAGGCTTGCATAGAAAAATCTTGGTGAATAAAAAATTATATATAAGACCTACTATACGGAAAAAAAAGAAAGATCCACTTGGACTGGATATGCACATATCCCTTTTAAAATTTACACATCCTTTGATATTTTTCAGCTCCATTGGATCAAAATCTAAGATCAATTTAACATTATTAAATCTCTAATGGATGACAAAAATGGATAAGGAACATATCCAGACATATCCATGGTTATAAAAATATAAATGGATAAAAAAAAAAATCTTTTTTCCTATGTACCCACGGAACTTATGGTTCATTTAAAAATTATTTATTTTAAAAAACCATAATTATAATAATTAGTATTGTCAAATTTTCTTAGTCTGGGAATCGAACCGGGGAAAACGATTGAAATGTCATTTCAATGCAGTGCACCATCGCACACGCTTTTTTTGGCGCATATTTGTTGTACGGTGGTTAAACATGAGTTGTCCTGTGAATAATTTCTTTAAAATTATAAAAAAAAAATAAAAATAAAAAAAAAGTTAAAATAAAATAAAAATTTAATAAAATAAAATAAAATAATAATTAAATTAATTAAAAAAAATAAAATAAAATAAAAAAATAAAAACAAAAATAAATTAAAATAAAACAGTAGTAGTAAAAAAACAAATTAAAATAAAATAAAACTTACAAGAAAGTTTTTTATACACTTGAAAAAGTGTATAATAATTTTGCCCAGAAGTTGTAACGCTTAGAAATATTCATTTCCGACCCCATATACAATATATATTCTTGATCAGGACGACGAGCCGAGTTCATTTCCGCTTGTCCGTCCGTCCGTCTGTCCGTCCGCCTGTCCGTCCGTCTGTCCGTCTGTCCGTCCGTCTGTCCGGTCCGTCTGTCCGTCCGTCTGTCTGTTTCTACGCGAACTAGTCTCTTAGTTTAAAGTATCGCTGAAATTTACAGAGTTTTCTTTTTACCGCACGCAACTAATATGTTGGAACCGGTCGAACGGATGACTGTATCTTATAGCTGCCATAGGAAGATAGGTCGGAAAATAAGTCTTAGTGAGAAAAAATTTTTAATTACTAAATGTAGCGTCACCAATCTTGGAATAAAATAGTTTTAGGTGATTATATATTTGTGGGAAAATTGATTAAAATCGGATGACTATATTATATAGCTCCCATATAAACGGTCGGTCAAAACTAGTTTTAGACAAACATTTTGATCATATCATCAATGTATGTACTTCTTAGGATATTTAGATAGATTAAGTTTTATTTTGGTTCTTAGTGGGCACAAGGTCGAGTGTTATTTTGTGCAATATAAAACACAGTTTTGTTTAAAATTCTGCAATATATTTCGTTGGCTTTTGTCATTAGGAATAGAAAGAGCAACCGCTTGCAATTAGTCAGCTACAAAGTTTGCAAATATATTTAGTATAAAACTAAGAACAATACTAAATAACAATAACAATCATCTCTTAGTGCAATTAAGGTTCATTCTCGAGTGTTAACTTGAACGTCTCAAAGCACATATTCCATTGTTTGCCTTATCATTAAAACTATACTTAAGTCTACATTTATATGTATGTATGTATGTACAATGTACATCATATAATGTAAGGTTTACTGTCTATATTAAAGATGATTAAAGTCACCGATTGTTGTTGCATATTTTGTAAGCATTTTCAACTGGTAATAAGGGCGTGTTGACCACAAGATGTACCTTGTTCCCACGCAATTTGTTAGACGCACGCCATACACACACACACACACACGCACACTATCTCTTATCTGTTTTCATCTTTGGTCTTGAGTTTTCCAAGCGCACCAAGCAAAGAGCTAGAAAAACCACAGATATATATAGAGAGAGAGAGAGAGAGAGAGAGAGAAAGAGCGAGGCGAGAGTTGACCATTTTAGTTGTTTTAAGTTGTCCAATTTCAGTTTCATTTCAAACGCCAACGCGAACGGTTCTGTTTGTGCGCATTTAACTTTGAGTTAACCGTTTAATAACGTACGAAAATATTCAACCAAATTGCATTTGGAAAAAGGTGTGTGTATATTGAGTGCTAAAAGCAATTAAAATAATAATAAATAATATTTAATCATCCAATGAAAATGAAATATAAAAATAATTACACAATTTGCTTAAATTTTATGAAGCATTTAATGTCGCTATTTTGCATTAAAAGGCTATAAAAAAATGGTCTAATTTTTGTTCTGTCTATAAATTGCACTTTTCTAATTGTAATTTGTATTATTTTTTTTATGCTGTCACACCTAATGAAAACCTGTTTTTTTTTATAATAATTGTTATATAACAAACCCAGTCTTGATGATTATTTGATGAGCTCAGCGAAATGCTAAGTTTAATATCATTTCTGGCTTCGGTTCGAGGGCTGCTCATTTTGCATATGAATGAAAAAAAAAAAAAAAAAATTTACTGAAATCTGAGGTGGTTACATTAATCAGTTTGGGAATATTTTGTTTTTTTGTTTTGTGTTGTTTTTTGATATTTAATTTTTTTTTTTTTTTTTTTTTGTAACGCAGCGTGAGACTTTTTTCAGTGGCCTCAGGAAATAGAAAGAAAACTTTAGAAGCAAAAGAATATTTAGTTTGTTGAGTTGAATGAACTATGTTTTTGTTTAGAAAAAATATATATAAAAATAGTTGCGCTAAATGTTTGACTACAAAATTGCATTGTTGAACATTTGTAAATATTAAAAATATACTAATAAAATTTGCTTAATTAGAATACATATACTAATGAAATTTGTCAACTAAAAAAAATTTTAGTATACAAATTTACAAACCTTGATAGCTGTTAAATTTCTAGTCATAAATATTGTTAAATTTGAGGCTTGAGTTTGGTAAATTATGGAAATATTGTGGTATTTATTCGTGATTAATTGAAAAAAAAAATTAAGATAATTTATATAAGCAAAGTTTTTACTGATTTTCTTACAAAAATATAAATTTTACTTCGAACAAAACAAGTTGAATGATTTTCCAAGCTAACCCACAAATGGCGTTACTTTCTTTATTAACATTTGAATACGTTTTTTGTATGAAAAATATTCAATATATTTATCCGATTTTAATCAATCTCTGCAGAATTGTGTTTAAACAGATAATATTCACGATTAATAAGTATAAAGCTGCTACCATTAAAAACAAAAAACTTTTTCTCACTAAAACTAGTTTTTGGACCAATCGTTCCTATGGCAGCTATACAATATAATCGTCCGATTTTGACCAAACTTGACACAATTATATGTATGCATATTAAATTACTTTATGCCAAGTTTGGAGACGCTTACCATAGAAAACAAAAAGTTTTTTTTACTAAAACAAGTTTTTGTACCGATTTTCGTATGGCAGCTATATAATATACCCGTCCGATTTTGACCAAACTTTCCTAGAATTGTGTAGATGCTTATTAAATAACTTAATGCCAAGTTTGAAGACGTTACCATAGAAAACAAAAGTTTTTTCTTACTAAAACAAGTTTTTGTACCGATTTTCGTATGGCAGCTATATAATATACCCGTCCGATTTTGACCAAACTTTCCAGAATTATGTAGATGCATATTAAATAACTAAATACCAAGTTTGGAGACGCTACAATAGAAAACACAAAAGTTTTTCCCACTAAAACTAGTTTTCGGACCGATCGTTCCTATGACAGCTATATGCTACAGCAGTACGATTTTTATCAACCTTTCCAGTATTGGGTAGATGCATATACAATCAATAAATACCAAATTTGGAGACGCTACCATTGAAAACAAAAAAGTTGTTTTTTAACTAGAACTAGTTTTTTGACCGATCGTTCCTATTGCAGCTATATGCTATAGCAGTCCGATTTTGACCAAACTTTCCAAGTTATAGATATTAAATAACTAAACCAAGTTTGGAAGACGCTACCATCGAAAAACAAAAAGTTTTTTCTTACTAGAACTAATTTTGTGACCGATCGTTCGTATGGCAGCTACGATTTTATAAATACTAGATGCATATACAATCAATATGATTTGGAGACGCTACCATTGAAAACAAAAATATGTATTTAAATAGACTCTGGAACTAAATTTGTGGACCGATCGTTAATATGAGTGTCAAAGGCGTGCACACCTTCAATATTTTAGATGGGGTTCAGTTCGGAGGTTCAAACCAGTCAGGAATCTATGGGTTCAGTTAGCGGATTGGTACCTCCAGCCCATGAACCCCAGGTTTTGGTTCTAAACTTGGTTCACTTAAACAAAAAAGTAAGCTAACTTTAAGGCTAGTTCACTCCCACTGATTTAACCGATAAAATATATATAGGATATAGATATCAGATATTCATAAATTCAAAATCATTGAGAATCAAAATTTGATCACTCATCCAAAATCAAAAACTTTTCCTAAAACACATTTTCAGACCGATCGGTCCTATGACAGATTTTATTTTTTAGAACCCTATATAAGCATATTTAATTCATAATCCCTGAGATAATGAACGTAATCTTGGCAGCTATAAGATATAGTCATCCAATTTTTACCAATTTTTGCAGAACTGTGTGAAAGCATATAATATTCATAACTGCTGAGTTTAAGAACGGTATCACTAAAAACAAAAAAGTTTTTCTCACTAAGACCTATTTATTGACCGATTGTTTCTATGACAGCTATAAGATATAGTCAAAATCATTTCTCTACCGTTTGTGGTTCATAAAGTGCGGCCATAGTTGTGCACCAGCTTAACGGTAAATTTTGCATTGCTGGTTTTGTTGTTTTGATTTCTGCTTATCTTACTTTTGATTCTCTTTTTATCAGCATTTACTAATTGTTGCTCTCTCCTCTCTGAATACTCGTACACTGAAAAATTTGGGTGCGGCCATACTTTTGCACCGGAGTTTACTTATGAAATACTACTAAGATGGGACTTACATGATAAAACTAACTTCATGCAGTTTTCTTAGAAGGCGAGAAATTAAAATGAATATCTATACTTTTTATTAAATATGACTGAAAGAATTCCCCAAAATTTCCGGCCTACTAACAAAATTTCATTAAGTTTGCTTCATGGTGTAAATCTCGACTAAATCCATGGTCAATCGGACAAAATATTCGCAGAAATATCAACATTTTTTCTTTACCGGCTGCTGTTAAAAACTCGACTCGTTAAAACCCACATTAAAAATGAAAATTATGAAAGTTAAGGGCCGCTTATCTTTTATATGGTTTTCAAATCTAGGTCCTTTTTGGGAAGATGTACATTGTCTACTTTTAGGACGCATTTAAAATCATTGTAAACACAAGCACAGCTATTTTAAAAGCGGTCTAAAAGTAGGCAACTCATTTTTTCTTAAAAAGCATCTATATTTGAAAACCATGAAGATGAGAAAACGGCCCTAAAAAGGCGGTTCGACGAATATTTTTCCACTTTTAATAAAGTTGTGCGTGTTTATGGAATTTTATGACCGTGCGTGTATTGTGCGAGTTTAAAATATTCCATTCGTGTTACAGTCGTGTCGAGTTGAAAATATACATATGCGCCCATCTCTAGGAAGAATGCTTAGGACATTTTGTCAGCGAAGTTATGTTGTCCAGCGAAATCTTGTTCTAAATGAGAGGAGGGGCGGGCTGGCCATAATTTTGTTCTATGCCTTAAGGGCCCGGGTCGTTCTCTGAATTCAATATTGGGCCATGTTTCTTTCGGGCTTCGTTCTCTTATGGCTTAGCTACAATTTCGATTTCAGGGACCCGCCTGGATCTTGAGGTCCGGAAGGCATTTTTTCTTAAATCTACTGAGATATTATAAAAGTCTATGGGAACGATCGGTCAGATAACTGGCTTATTGAATTATTCTTTTTAAAAGTCACATTTACCAAATGCATCAGCATTTAATAGATCTCATGGTATTCAGATCATACATATGTACATATATCTCCCAGAGAAAGGTGTAGAAAATTTCTTTAAGTAGAAATATTGGGTCCAAACTTTTTCATTTTAAATTTTATGTAATTTTGAAAGTCTTTTACAACATGGGAGAGCAGGTTGTCTGTATAGCTATTTCCTTTAATCAATAAATCTTACAATCCAATGCTGATTGACGCTATGAAATAGCGGTATGTTAATGTTTGCTAGAAAAATCACTTTGATATATAAAATTTCTAAAAGTAATTTATATTTTCAAAATCTTACAGGAACACTTGAAAATTCTATATATATTCCATTTAATAGTTTGCCAAGTTGTTGGCAAACAAAAAGTTGGCTAGGTAAATATATATATATAGTGAGCTCTATCCACCTGGTCTTTAGCACTTTGCATTATTCTATACCCCCACCCACCCATTCGTTTCTGCTTAGTCCAATCAGTTAAATGAGTAGCGCGCGTTTTGCACGCGTTTTAAAACGCTTAAGTGAAACTTTTCTAATTTGCCATGAGCAATTCAAATAATTAAAAAAAAGCAGAAAATTAATCTAATGTCCAGCAATTAAAAGTGTTTTAGTTAAGGACACAAAGATAAGCAAATTACGTAAACAAAACGCCTCAGACTCTCTTCAACTGTTGGCCAGATTTATGAGTTTTGTGTGAGGCACGCGACTATTTTGGTTTAATTAAATACACGCTAATGTCATATCATAAAAAAAACAAAACAAAAACAAAAATTGAATTTTAGTTTGTTGACACTTGGCTCAGTATTTGGTTGAGGTTACCTGAAAACGGCTTTCAAGTAAGTGGGCCAACTACCTTAAGTTGAAACCGGTTTCTCTGACGATCATTTTCTCGCTCTCTCTCTTGGTTAGATGGAAAATTCTTCAGTTTGTGCCACACATGCCAAAGCAATTTCCGCAGGCGTTTCAAATAAATTGCAGAATTTGTCAAAAGAAAATAGAAAGAGCAACAAAAATAAATTTTACTTTTTGATATTTTGCCAAATAGTATTTTGGCATACAATTTTACACTTAACCTTAACTTTCTCTGATGTCAGAGAATTTTCAAAAAAAAAAAAAAAAAAAAACTCAAACTATTTTAAGTATTTCTTTCCAAAGTCTTACAAAATTCTTTTTAAGACACACACAAGATTGTCTAGCTGAGGTCAAGCCCGACGGCATAATTTTAAATATTTTATAACAAACTCAGAGACACACACACACACTCGAGCATTATTTTGTAATGGGTAAGGTCGCCTTGGGGGCCTATCGCTCTTCCTACAATGTGATAAATTAGACATTTAATGCCCAGACCGACTTGTATCTCACTTTTCTCTGATCGTTAAAATTGTATACGCTGCCAATTAAAAATTCCCCAGGCAAACAAAAAGTTCTTCCAAAAGAGTTTTCGGTGATTAAGCTTCAGCATATTAACTATGTTGTAAGTCTAGACATCAAATTGTGTTCCGGTCTTCGGAGAGGCATACTTTATGTATGTACGTACGTATGTAATGATAATTTCTCTGACGTGTCCAGCATTTAAGTGAATTGCGCTTGAGAGCATCCATATGATAATTGGGCAACCTCTGGGTTCCCATCTATTTACATATATCCGCTAATTAATATGCATTGCACATCCATGCTAAGACATACACAACAAACACTAAACAGACATTTAGTATTTTGGCATTTTCACAGGCAGCTGTCAAAAAATATTGAAAGAAAACGCATTTAAATCGCGTCTAAAACGCGTGCAATTAGCTGCGAGTGCTGAAATCGAACAGACACTGAACTGTAATAGTTAGGTCTAGCTATTTGATCCTACTGATCTACTATTTTGTAGGCCTATTCATAGGCTTCATTTAATCTAGTAGGCTGATCTTCTGTTAAGCAACGTATAAACAGTAAACAGTGTTGTAAAACAGTGTTGGAAAACAGTGTTGGAAAACAGTGTTGGGAAAACAGTGATGGGAACAAGGAAAAGCAGTGTTGGAAAACAGTGTTGCAATACAGTGTTAGAAAACAGTGTTGGGAAAACAGTGTTGGAAAAACAGTGTTGGAAAACAGTGTTGGAAAACAGGAAAACAGTGTTGGAAAACAGTGTTGGAAAACAGTGTTGGAAAACAGTGTTGGAAAACAGTGTTGGAAAACAGTGTTGGAAAACAGTGTTAGAAAACAGTGTTAGAAAACAGTGTTGGAAAACAGTGTTGGAAAGCAGTGTTGGACAACAATGTTGAAAAAGAGTGTTGGGGAACAGTGTTGGATAATAGTGTTGAAAAACAATGTTGAAAACAGTCAATCATTTTGGAACGTACCGAAATCGAAATTCGTTTTTGGATTAATTTCTGATAGAAATCAAATTTCAAGGTTTTAATTAATTAAATTAATGTTGGATAGTACACTTAGAATAAAATCAAGAATTCCGTACTTAAACAGGAATAAATCAAATACAAACGATCTCAAAAGCTGACTAAGCTCGGCATTTAAAAAAAAAATCTTCGATTTTCTTTAAAGTAATAAGAAATTCAAGTACCAATATATCAATCCCAAAATACTGGACTTAAGACCCTTTTGGGAAATAAATTTCGTACAAAAATACTTATTTTAAATACAAAAATTGTATTTCAAGTACTATTTTTCCAATCCCTAAATAATAGACTTTAGACCCTTTTGGGAAATACAAGAGTAAAGAAATATTTTATCGAAGTACAAAAATTTTATTTTGAGTACGAATTTTTTAATCCCAAAATACTAAACCTTAGACCATTTTAGAAAATATAGTGCGCAAGCTAGTACGAAAATACCTAATCCCAGTACAACAATCTTATTTCTAATACAATTTTTTTGATACCAAAATTGTAGACCCTTACAATAATACTTATTCCAAGTAAAAAAAAAATCGTATTTCGAGTCTGAATATTACAATTGGGTAGGGAAATACTATACTTTAAAGTAATAGAAAATCGTAAAAAAAATACCAGGAATGGTAACAGTTATAACTTATATTATAAAAGTCCAGATGTAAGAGTTATTCAAATAACAGTTATTATGGACTTTTATTTTTTTTACTCCTCAAACAACAGTTATTCAAAACATTTATTTTTTGACTCCGAGTATAACAGTTATTAAAGACTTTAATTATATTACTCAACAAATAACAGTTCTAGAAAGACTTTTTTGAAAAAGTCTATAAAAAACAAATACTAATCGTCTTTGCTTTATTACTCAGAACATAAAAATTATAAAAAGAATTTGTAATATTAAACTCAGTAAGTAAAACTCATTTGAGTCTTATATATTTTAGATCACAATATAATCTTCTTTTTTTTTCCACATGCCCGGTTTAATTTTAAGTCTTGATATTAAAAAATATTAGTATTGGTTAGTAATAGCTCGCTCATAAAAAAAGGGTGTCATGACAACGCCCATAAAGCCTTGGAAAATTTAGATCACAATTTTGAAATAAAACTCCGAATTTTACTGGGTCCGTTTTTGAATTAACATTTACTGACAATAATGACTGATATTAAATCAAATATTGTAGTATGAAAGGGACCGCTAAAAAAGACATTGAAGAAAAAATATAACTACGGCCATTAGTACCCTTTGGGCCGATTTCTCATCTTCTACATAGCACTATATGTCACATAAACTTACAAATAGCAGATTAATTTTACGATTATCTGACGTTTAGCACATATTTAGAAGATGAGAAATCGGTCCTTAGAAAGAAATTATGTACGCACATGTTAGTTGTATTCGTGAAATTCCTATATTTGTTTAATATTCTAGGATTTATTGTAAAATAATGGTTACATATTTTTTATTCATGTGCAGTCACTAAATTTTTCCGTCGTTCTGTCAGAGACAAATATTTTTTAATCACAATATAAAAGTCTTCCTGTATTTATCACAGGTAATAACAAGGTACACCCAATGGATCCTTTAAGCAGAGCCAAACCGCTGAAGCTACAATATATCTAAAGACTTTTATAGTGTGATTAAAAAAATCAAAGTCACCAAATGAGTTTTTTTTTCTCAATTTTATAATAAGTCTTTTTCGATAACTCTTATTTTTTGAGTATTAAAATTAATGACTTTAATAACTGTTATGGTCTGACTAATAAAATAAAAGTCTTTAGTAACTGACTTTTTCATTAAAGTCTGGGGAAAACTGTTAATCCCATGTGTTCTACAAATCGCTTCCGACCGAAATCGTATGGGTATCGTTATGGGTCGTTTTAGGGAGGGAAGCGATTTGTAGAACACTTGGGATTAAATCAGTTTTTTTATAAAAGTCTTCCAAAAACCGTTATTTACTGTTTAATCTAACAAAAGTCCTTGATAACTGTTATTAACTGAGTATTAATATAAAAATAAAAAATAACTGTTATTTTTGACCATTACAATCAAAGAAAAGTTTATTGTGCATATTGATAGCGGAAAGAAAAACAAAGGTTTTCGTGTAATTATAATATTTTTAACACATGAGCTTCAATTTTTTATTTCTAAACGAGTTTTTATTTTTTAAAATAACTGTTATATTCCGTTCCTGAAAAATACCCAGCTTAAGCGACATTTACTTATATTTTTAAATTAACAGAATATTCAAAATATGAAAATTAAATTTTTCAAGCAGGGGTGCCCACTAAAAGCTTATGAAAGAGTGGGAAGTGTAAGTACACCCATAAGGTTAAGGATTTGGGTATACAAGTCGTACCCAAAATATGCTTTAATAGTCACATTTCTCTTATTTCAAACATACCTAAGAATGTTTCTATATTACTAGACATTAATATGTCACTTTGGTTGGATCAGCATTTGATTATAGGTCGTGCGTCTGGGATCAACTGAACAGGTTTTTATTTTTAGCCTCTGTTCCTTAAACTGGGAACTGCCAAATTCCTTCTTAAGCTCTTTTAATCTCCCATCTCTTTGTTCATGTTTTTGCAAATCCATGTGGATTAACTGAATTTAAACATGAGCATGAAATAAAATTAGGTAAATCCACATGGATTTGCTGAAACAGGAACATAAGAAAATGTCTACTCAATAATGATAAATTTTGGTTCCTAACTAGCTACTTTTCGCATCTCTAATATTCAGTGATTTTTTAGCTTTTAGCTTAATAATTGTTTTGAATTAGAATAAGATTTTAACTAAATTTTTAAATGCTTTAAATATAGCTATGATTGATATAGAAATAATTTCCATTTAACCCAAATTCGCTGACCCACAAAAGCACAAAAGTCGCGAGTAAAACGCAAGTAAAACGCTAGTAAAACGCAAGTAAAATGCATGTAAAACACACAATTAAGACGTAAAAAAATGCCTTTACTTTTGCATTTGCGTGACTGTTCAATTATGTTTATCAGCAATTACTTAGAAAATCGTTTAGTTATGCTACATTTCTCAACTATTGCATAATTTTTAAAAGTCAATTCAATGATTTTTTAAAAAAGTTCAATAAACTTTGATCTTAATTTTTAGCCACAAAAAAAAAAGGGCCATCTGTGTGCCTTTTTCGAAAATATGATAAATATGATTTTTATTTGGCAATGACTTCTAGTTGTTAGCAAACATAAATTTTTTAAAGTGGAAACAAGAGGAGAAAAATTCAAAAATGTGCGTTTGATTTATGTGTTGCTCCAAAAAAACAAAAACAAAACCAGAAACGTCAGAAAATCAGCACGAGTGCAAAAACTGCAGAAACAAAAATTAGCCAAATGTCACGTACAATACATAAATAAATAAATATAAATATAAAGTTAAACCACAATTCGCCACAAATACAAATTCGAAATTAAATTGAAAATAGATTCGTTATGAATATTCTCCCAGGGTTGAGCTCACATAAAGTGGGCGTTAAGCAAAAAAAAAACCAGAGATGGCACTCAAAATGGAAAATGGAAATTGGAATTTTAATTTCGCATTGAGCAAACAAAGGCAGAGCATTCAATTGATGATTAGGTGGGGGTGTGGGGGCATATTTTGTGTGTACTTACACATTGGCAATTACAGACTCATAGAAGACTCAGGCGACTCATGACAAAATGGCAATTATTTGCACTTGAAAAAAGAATTAAAAAAAAAAACTGAAGACTGTATGGGAAAATGATGGAAGTGGGGGAGGAAGGGGAAGGGATACCGCTTTTATCCGTAAGATCTTTTAGCCTTGATGTGAAATCGAAATAAAAATAAATGATGCACTTGGAAAAAAGATATTAAGGTGTCTAAAAAGTAAAAATACTTAAACCAAGTACTAAAATCTAGTTTGAAGTACGATTTTTTCAATCCCCAAATGCTAGAATTTAGACCGTTTTGAGAAATAAACTACGTAAGTGCAACAAAACTTAATCTTAGTAAAAAAATCTTACTCTAAGTATTTTATCCAAGTACAAAAATCGTACTTTTAAAACGATTTTTTTAATCCTAAAAAATAACTAGCCTTTAGATCCTGAAATACAAAAGTACACAAATACTTAATCCAAGTACAAAAATCCTTTTTCGAGTACGAATATTTCAATCCCAAAATACTGGACTTTTAGCCCGTTTTAGGAATAATTGTACCTAAGTACAAAAATTTCGAAATGCAAGTACAAAAATCTTATTTGAACCAAAAAACTTTTTGGAAATAATAGTACGTAAGTACAAACATATTTAATCCAAGTACAAAAATCTTATTTTGAGTACGAATTTTGTAATCCTAAAATACTAGACTTTAGACAGTTTTGGAAAATATTAAACGTTTGTAAGTACAAAAATACTTAGTCCAAGTACAAAATTCTGATTTCGAGTACGAACTTTTAAATCCCAAAATACTGTTCTTTAGACCGTTTTGGGATATATTGAACGTAAGAAAGAACAAAAATCTTATTTGTAATCCCAAAATAATGGACTTTAGACCGTTTTGCGAAATATATTTAGTACGTAAGTAGGAAAATACTTAATCTAAGTACAAAAATCTTATTTCGAGTACGAATTTTTCAATCCCAAAATACTGGACTTTTAGACCGTTTTGGGAAGCATAGTACGTATGTACAAAAATACTTAATCCAAGTACAAAAGTCTTATTTCGAGCACGAATTTTGTAATCCTAAAAAACTAGACTTTAGACTGTTTTGGGAAATATTAAACGTATGTAAGTACAAAAATACTTAGTCCAAGTACAAAAATCTTTTTCAGTACGAACTTTTAAATCCCAAAATACTGGTCTTTAGACCGTTTTCGGGATATTTTGAACGTAAGAAAGTACAAAAAACTTATTTCAAATCGTATTTTTAATCCCAAAATAATGGACTTTAGACCGTTTTCGGAAATATTTAGTACGTAAGTAAGAAAATACTTAATCAAAGTACAAAAAACTTATTTCGAAGTACGAATTTTAATCCAAAATACTGGACTTTTAGACCGTTTTGGGAAATATTATATACAAAAATACTTTATCCAAGTACAAAAATCTTATTTCGAGTAAAAATTTTTTAATCCTAATATACAAGACTTTAGACAGTTTTGGGAATAATTGTACGTAAGTAAGTACTAAAATACTTAATCCAAGTACACAAATCTTATCTCGAGTACGAACTTTTAAATCCCAAAATTCTGGTCTTTGGACCGTTTTGGGAAATATTAATCGTAAGAACGAAAATACTTAATCCAAGTACAAAAATCTTATTTCGAGTAAAAATTTTTAATCCCAATATACTGGACTTTAGGACCGTTTTGGGAAATAATTGTACAGTAATATAAAATACTTAATCCAAGTACACAAATCTTATCTCGAGTACGAACTTTTAAATCCCAAAATTCTGGTCTTTGGACCGTTTTGGGAAATATTAATCGTAAAATAAAAATACTTAATCCAAGTAAAAACTATTTTAGTAAGATTTTAAATCCCAATATCAAATTATTCGATGGAAAAATTGTACGTAAGTAAGTACTAAAATACTTAATCCAAGTACTAAAATCTTATTTCGAGAATGAACTTTTAAATCCCAAAATACTGGTCTTTAGACAAGTACAAAAACTTATTTCTAATACCCTTTTTTTCTTTAACACAAGATAATAAATTTTAGACCCTTTTGGGAAATACTTCATCTAAGTACAAAAAACTTATTTCGTGTACGATTTTTTCTATCCCAAAATTAATGGACTTAAGAAAATTTAGTAAAATATAGTACGTTAGAAAGTACGAAAATTCTTAATACAAGTACAAAAATCTCATTTCAATTACGATGTTTTCAATCCCAATAAAACTAGATGTAAGACCGTTTTGGGTTATTAATGTTTGGGCTATAAAGTATGTTGGTAAGTACAAAAATACTTAATCCAAGTACAAAAACCTAGTTTCTAGTACGAATATTTCAATATTTCGCAAGTTAGTACATAAATACTTAATCCAAGTACAAAAATTCTTATTTCAAATACAAAAAACTTATTTCAAATACGATTTTTGTAAGTCCCAAAATAGTAGACTTTAGACCCTTTTGGCAAATATAGTACATAAGTACAAAAAATACTTAATTCAAGTACAAAATTCTTATTTCAAGTACGATGTTTTTAATCCCAATAAAACTAGATTTAAAACCGTTTTGGGTTATATATGTTTGGATACTATAGTACAAAAAAAACTTAAATCAAGTACAAAAATCTTATTTCGAATACAATCCCAAAAAACTAGACTTTAGTCTATTCTGGCATATATAAAGTACATTTTGGAATAATTTGAAATCTTTCAGGTCAGAATAGGGTTAAATCAGTCTCGATTTACTTAAGAAGTCAGAACTAGCCTGCTTGAAATTAAGTATATAGTATTCTTTATTTAAAACATTTCGACAATCAACATTTTTTTTTAAACAAAAAGTGAATTCTTTAATTTAATACAAAATAATCTTGGTTTAAGCCAGTGATCGGCAATAGAAGCAGAGAAGCTGCCACTGGCAACTGAGAAATTTTTATTAAACATAAGAGAAGAGTAGCAAACAAATTTTTCAACTACTGTTCCCCTTAGAGCACTAGCAGGCTCGCTGGAAAAGTTAAAATAAGAAAGCTTCAAAGGTCCCCTTCAACGAATTGGGTTAAAAGTGCTTAAAGGTCTTGGTACATTGACAACTTTTCTGCCAACAAAACGGTCTAAATTCCCTTCCATTCATAATCAAACTCTTACAACCTCACCTTTTTCCCCAGTGTACATTTCTCAAGCTAATTGCAGCTGTATGAATGCTGTACATGACGTCATCTGGTCAAACTCTTCATTCTGCAACAGGTTGCCCAATTGCAATTGCCGCTGAAAAAATTTGTTGTAAACAAAAGACCTGCTGCTCGTATTTTTTTGTTGTTGTTTTTTTGTTTCTATTTCCAACGCGCGTTTTTATATTTGTTGTTTCACGATTCTCCGTCTATTTTGACTGGCAGCCCCCATTTATTTGTTTTGGACGGCATGTTTCAACCAAAATGCATTTTCCAACCCACCACCAACAAAAAAAAAAAAAAGAAAATAAATAATCATTTCGATTTGAAAGTCAGGCAAACATTTATTTTTAAGTATTTTTATATCCCTCGCAATTGCAGCCAAAATCTGGTGGGGAGGATATAGTAAACCAAAAAAAAATAACATAGTCCAAATGTTTCAAGGCTTTTATAGTTTCCGATTCTTACCATGAAATTGTGTTAATTCATTTTGATGGCGGGTCGTCTTCGGGTTTTTTGAACTTTGTGTTGTAAAGTGGTATCATACCTGCAATGGGCTTCCACTCCGTATAATAGACCAAGGCCAGCAGACCAGCTAATCCGAAATAGGCAGCCGATGCAGCACTGGGGAAAGGGTAAAGCATTAAAGGGGTAAATAATTTTAACCAGATTTAATTTACTATAAAAAATATATATGAATAAATATAATAAATATAAATTTACTAAATAAATATTCCTGGTTCCCAGCCGAAGCGAAGAAAATTAAAATCAAAAAAAAAAAATTTTTAAATTCTTTAAACAATTTTTGAATGAAGCTTACTTCATATACTAATTATTAACATTATTATGTTAGCTCTACATAAACAAAATATAAAATTCTATTCAGCAGATTTTTCGTAATTTTGATACAAATTGTATCGATTGAAATATCAAAGTCCGACTGATTCATGAATACTCAGGCCAAACGGTTTCCAAGGTTTAATCTTGGATTGAAATTATAAATACCTCCACAACTTTATTTAGGAATGTATAGAGAGAGACTTGATTTTGAAAAACTCGAGTAACAAGAGGGTAAAAATAAATTTTAAATAAGAATGTCTTAAAAATTTGTTTTGTGTTCTCCAGAAAAATCATTTATTATAACCTTTCAATTCATAAAAAGTTTGTATTGTGCATTTTGTCCGATCTACTTTAGATTTAGGGAGAAAATGTTCTTCAAAAAAAAACCTTTTTAATGACAATTACCGATTTTGAAAATACGCTAAGAAATCTGTCCCAATTCCATTTTTTCTTCTCTTTAAATTGTTTTATCCATTTTATTTTAAAAAAATGTATAAACCCTGAATTTGCTTATAGTTTCTTATAAAGGCCTGATCTCAGATGACCTAAATTTTATTTTCGGCAAAATGCTTCATATGAATAGAAGCACTTTTGTAGAGCTTTGAAATCAGATGGCTTTGTCCTGAAAATAAAATTTATGTCATCTGAGAATAGGTCTTAAAATACACGTTATGAATGGATTTTTAAATTTCTTCTCAATTTATATACGAAATCAAACACATCTTCTTTATAAAAATATTTTCGAAAATTTAAGAAGCTTCTTGAAACAGGGTTCATCGACCTTCTGAACCCGCTCTGTGAACCTAAATCCAAACAGTTAAGCAGTTTCGAACCGCGGAGGGAACACTTTCGAATTTTAAAACTATAATACGTCATATCAGCATAGGGCCCTACAATCGAACGAAAGGGCGCAGCAACAATGAAATTTTTGCCTAAAAATGTTCACAACTGTAGATGTGTTACCTAATTGTTGTGTACTTTAATAACCCAGACACGTTTTGGTGAATTATTTGTAAAGACGATTCATAGACCGGGTAGCGAGGGCGCAAGAGGCCACTACGTGCCCCCATCGCCGCTTTACAAACTTCATTACATGAAGTTACGTTCCTATTGTCAATGCCTCTTTGATTAACATAAAACACCGCCATACATATACACCGCCTAGATATTTGCACAGTTGGGCGAGCGTAATCGGTTGATTGTAATATCGAGCGCTTAGAGAAGAAGCCTTAAAAATACTTTACACTAAAAGTCAAATGCATCGAATGGGCTATAAAACAGTGTTTTTGAAAAAGAGCAAAGCAAAAAAATGGGAGTGTATTGGAATGCCAGCTCTATCCTACTTCGTTGAACGCTTGCCAGCAACTGATTGGTTAATTTTTTTGGATTGGAATTTTTTGGGGTTTGCAAATGAGTTTCAATAAGTTTAATTGGTGACATAAATTACACGCTATGGGAATAACGAATATCTGGTTCGTGGTTTTGTCGAAAGGTTCCAACAGATTTGACAAATCATTTAAAAAGGAAAGATCTTTGGCACTAAGTGGCGGAGGAGTCTTTAAAATATTAATGTAAGATAGTTCTTTATAAGCAGCAGAACTATTCTATGGAGCTCAATTTATCTGAGTATGTCTATAGAGAATTTCTGTATCTTGTGAAAATTTCAGCTAAGGTTTTGCTTTTGGGCTACTTTTCAAATAAGTAACTACTATAAATTTATGAATCCATTTGGAATGGATCTTAGAACATTCTTTTTTTTTTAAGGAAAATTAAAATTAGGGCAGCAAACCGCTTCGAACCCATAATTCCTAAATTATTTTTCTTGTTAACCAAACCTTATAAACCAAAGCAAATAAAAAAAAAAGAGCTGAACCTGAAACTTCTTTCCGAAACTACATTTTGGTTCGGTTCAAAATTAGTAAAAAATTTTTAATCATTGATAAAAAAAATTTGATACCAGGAAACTTTTCGTAACGTTATAATGTTCCAACTATAAAAATCAATTGTAATATAATCAATTTTGATTTATAAATTTTTCCATTGAAAAACAAGACTAACGGAAAGATTATTTTTGATTTTATTTTGAACTAATAATTCAGTAAATATTTATTTTTTATTTTTATATTTAAAAAATCAATTATAAATACTAAATGACTTGATTTTTATTTCCAAAAATAAAAATCAAGAAAAATCAGATCGATACTTTAAAAAAGTCGCGTAAAATCACTGAGTGATCAGTAAAATAAAATTATAGCTCGTGTCAAATAAATATATTTAGGAAATGAATACTATGCGTTACAAACTTCTGGGAAAATTAAAAAAAAAAATATTGAAAAAATTGTTAAGACTACAAAAATTCGTACCTGATATATCTATTTGGAAAATAATTTAAAAAAAATTCAAAATGTACCGAAATTCAAATTCCTTAAAGCGCTTAAATATGCCAAAAAATACCAGAATATACTAAACCATATAAAAAAAGTTAATTTAAATTAATTTTTTGAATTTTAAAAATATTGATGTATTTGTTAACAGGTTGATTTTTATTTTACTGATCAAAGAAAATCACTGGAGATTTTAAAAATCAATTTTGATTATTATTATTGATTTTTTAAATCAAAATCCCTTGAGTTTTATAATTTATTTTTATAATGAAAACGGTCAAATTTACCCAGAAGTGTACGCCAAATTAAAAAAAAAAATATTTGAGGGAAGAGAACGTTGATTTCTTGTTTTCGTTCGGTTACGACTAGCCTCAAGATTTTTTCAGAGTGGGGGAAGCTCTTACGTAAGGTGTTAGTGAAAATTTTTATTTCAGTACTCACAAAGTATAATAGATAGTTACAATTCGGAAAAATTTATAAATTGTACCATGCGATAAATAAAAACTATAGTGGTTTTTTGTTTCCATCGCAGCGTCCAACTTGTATATACTAATTAAAAAATTATCAAAAATGATACTAAGCATATACTCAAAACGGTAAAAATAAGTGGAAATTTGTTTTACGTATTCAATCTGGTTATATTATTTATATGTTCATATTTTGAAAAATTATCAAAACGGATGACTATATGAGATGGAAAAGTGTTTTAAAATTTTTTTTATGTGAAATTTTATTATCAAAATTTAAAAATTAAATATCTGATATTATTATTATTTTTCCAATTAAATCATGAGTAATTTTTCAGTGTATAAAAACTTCGAGTTTTAAATTTTTATAATACAAATCAAAAACAAATATTAAAAAAATAATTTTTAAAATAAAAATAAAAATTAATTTTCCAATGATTTAAAAAAATAAAAATCTAAAATAACGGTTCATTACATATACCCAAAGTCCGTAAAAAAAAAAAATAGATGCATATATTTTATGTCTGTGTAGGAGATCACCTTCCCAATGATTTTTGTACTTTAAAATTTACCCCATAACCGTTATTTTCAGTCCCTGATAAATTATGACGGAAAAATTAATTCTAGCAATGTTGACGCTCTAAAAAGTTTTATCAAATTTAAAACGACTAGTGACATTTTTAAGTTCTGGACATTTCGTCATATCTCAACCTAAAGCTATTGTAAACAAATTCAAAGAAATTCAGAATATGATCAAATTAATGGATATTATATTTGAATTGATTAAAACTTGGGCAGAATCAAAGTTCGAACCTAAACCTTAGAATACAAGACTTATATTGCCAAATGCCTTATATTGCCAAAACATGAACCATTGGTATGGAGTTCATGGTTTTATCAATTTACTCCGATATACGAAGATTAACTTGTGATAAAAAAAACAAACATCTTTCTATAAAAAAAAAATGACTTCTGGGATCGCTCGAGACCTTGCATGGAAGACGTCTCACGCGTCAACCAACAAATTTATGGGAAGACGTCTAAAAAACTATTTATAAAGTAGAAAAAATTGATATTTTTAAAGATCATTTTAACCAAAAGATTAAAGTGATCTTGAGCTTTGGGCAGCCCAGATAATTCTGTTTGATAAATAATGCAAAGTTTACACACTTAATGGATCGCGCTATTTCCTGATTAAAGTTTTCTTGGTTGGTTTAAAAGTGAAGGCGAAAATCTTGATTTTGTTGCTGAGCCTTTTTGTTAGATTTTGATATTACGTTACACTTAAGTTATCTGGCTTTTTTTTGTTTGATTTTTAAATTGCAATCACGTAAGTTTTCGGTCCTAAATTCAAGGCCGCAAAGCAATCCAGTAGATTCAGGTTTATTTTTTGGTCCCTCGAGCCGGACCATGAACAAATCTTCTACATTTTATTCTATTAATTTTCTAGTACGAGGGATCCGATTACGGTTGCCTTATCTGTGGCAAATGTACCAAAGTAAACACATTAATTAGTGCACAAAATAAATTCACTTGTCTAGGAGGATGGCAGGAAGAAAAGGGGAAGAATTACAGGCTACCAACACTTTTTGGAAATTATCTAGCTTAAGTCCTTGATTTCTGCTTAATTGATTAACCCTTTTAAGTTGGTATATTCTTGATTTTCATATACTTACAAGGCAGTGGCAATTTCGCGCTGATTCTTTGACGGTCTATGTTGACAATACAAATACAATAATTTATCTTTGATTTTCATTTTGGAAAAGTATTTTATTTTAGACTTGTAATCCATATTGAATGACATTTAGTTTGTTGACTGCTGGGATTGACATGTTCATCTCTCAATTCTCTCAATTAAGGCAACTATTGTGGGTTCATTAAGATTCCATCAGGGGGAAAAGCGTATGATTAATCAATGTAATACGTTGATGCGGGCACTAAAATTAAATCATTAGAATTTTAATGACAGAGAGAGAGAGAGAGGGGGGTTACATGATGACTAAGGCCTAGCGAAAAACTGCAGCAATTTGTCAGAATTTTTGGCAAAAAGAAAAAAAATCATTAGCCTAATTCAGGACTGAATGTTCATTCGATTTTCGGTGTGTGTGTGTGTGTGTGTGGAGTTGCCCCTCCCAGATTCAGTCTTCAAATCCAACTCCTTGCCAGACGCCAGTTAAGCAATTTAAATGCCACACCTTTTTATGTCTGTCGGTTTATGGGAGAGGGGAGATCCACCTACACACATATGACACTGTCCATTAAGGACTAGATGGCGACAGTTCAAGGATATAGCCAAAGGCTGGGCCTTTACAATTTCCTGAAATATAAAAATTTGTGTTTTTTTTTGTTTTTTCAACAGTTTCATCGAGATGCATTGGCTTGTGTGGCTGCCTTTAATGGCTCTAATGGTTGCCGCCCAGGATGATTATTGTTTTGGCAAGGACTCAGAACGTTTACAAACCCGACAATTTTCCTCAAAAACTGCCTATCAAATTATCAAGGGTACCAATATAGATAAACAATATCAGGTGCCCGGCTGTGAGCCCAAGAAAATTTGGATCTTTCATAGACATGGCACCAGATTGCCCAAGGCGCATACCATCGAAAAGTCTGCACGTTTGGAGGAGGTAAGTCTGGGTATAATTTGTAATGTTTTGATTCTATCTAAATTATGTATTTTACAGCTACGCGATCTGATAGTGAAAAACTATCGTGTCTTACGCACTAAACCCGATGAGAATCCTTTATGCGCTGAGGATTTGATAGCCATACAAATGTGGAAACCAAATAGCAGCATTACCCCAGATATGGATGAGCATCTAACCAGTCAGGGTTATGATGATTTACGTGGCACTGCCAAGCTGTATCAGCGGTATTATCCCACTGTTTTGCCCCGGGAATTTAATGATACTTACTATCAGGTGGGTTATAGAGCTTATCGAGGTTACAACTTCAGATTCATGTGGCGAAATATCGTTTTTAATCATCAGCGGCTGTTTTGTGTTGCTTTAAAATAAGATTTTAAATGGGTTTTTTTTTGGTCCCTCGAGCCGGATAATACAAAGACCCTGTTTATTTCATGATCTTTCCAAAAAGGACTCCTTTTTCTTCTTCAGAAACTCCTCTCTTAGAAAAAAAGGTTCGGTTAAAAAATGACACAAGTCACTATTATAAGAAATAAGTAAATTTCGTCGAGAGATTTAGAAAAGCTCGGATTGGCCCTTTTTTACATTTTTTACATTTACACATAATTTTGTCAATTTTGTCAATTTTTGAACCGGTACAAATAATTGTAGAGTAACAATTTCCCGGAAAATCTTTTCCGAACTTGCCATATTACGTATTGGAGATAATAAAACCAAAGTCAAGTAGTAAAAAACGAAGAAAGAAGTTGTAATCCATTCGACTATTGACTGAAGTATCAACTAGATTTTTTCGATTGTTTTGCTAATAATGGATGGCTCCTTCTTAACAAATCCTTTAGGGGGTCTTCTACCTTTAAAAAATTTTTTTGAGATTATGATCAAATTGATATAATTTGGCCCGTACTTAAATCAAGAGGAAAAACATTTTTTTACTATTTTTTTACACTAAACTACAAAAAAACATTGAAAACTGGAAATTTTTTTTAAACTTCCGCCAATTTTTAAAAAAATATTGAAAAATATGATTGAGGTACGGGCCAGAATTACATCAATTCTGATCATAACCTCATTTACCGTTTTCAATTCCGATAACCTGGAGTCCCGGAATCATGGCCACCACCTCTACACCTTTTTTTTTGAGACCTTAATTGGCAGGCCGATAACTTTTTGAACCGCCCTCGAAGTCCAAAACATTTTTTTTTTATAGTTAATTAATAACAGAAATTCAAAAACCAAACTGAAAAAGCTCTTATGATTTTCTCTCCAGAATTTTTTTAAAAAACACTCATAAAACACTGTTCAAAGGTAGAAGACCCCCTTAAGTAATGCAGGTCTAAATTTTCGTTCAAATTTTTTTAGTACCGTATGTTTCAACGATTCAAGAAGCTATGAACCAAACCTTATGTTCGATAAGTTTAGGAACCTTAGACTTTACAATGGATTCGAACCTCTGAAACGAATATACTGCAGTGTTCTGAGAGGTTTCTAGCAGGAAATAATACCGTTAACCGAAATAAACCGATTAAAGGCAGGTACCTGTATCGAACCCGGAACCGCTATTAAAAACTGTTAACCGTTATAATAGAAACCAAAAAAACTGGAACCATACCGAAACGCTAATACCGGTATTGTTTCGGTTTCTTATTAATAATTTATAATTATTTCAAATATATATTTCAACTCAGATAAAAAATCTTTTTTAAAGGCCTATTCTCAGATGACATAAAAATAATTTTCGTCACTTTTGCTTCATATAAATGGAAACACTTTTGTAGAGCTTATCAATCAGAATGCTTTTGAACAGATGTCTTATTTATATGAAACATAGTGCCGAAAATTAAATTTTTGTCATCTGAGATCAGGCCTTATGAAATAAAAGATACAGGAAAAAAATTCTCAAAAACTGAAAATACTTTTCCTTGGACACTTTAAACCCTCTAAATAAATGTAAAGAATTTTCTAAGTTTTAGAAAAATCCCCGCTTTGAAATGAATTTTTTTTAATCAAATTTCGACCTAGAAAAATTCTGTTTTAATATTTCGAAAAATTGAATGTAAGGAAAAGCTAAAACAGATTTTATGTTTCAATCTGTTTTTGTGTGTTTTAGAGCTAATATATTTTTTTTTACCAGCGTATTATTAGCTAGTCTTATAGTATGGGTTCAAATCTATCCAAATCGCTAAAGATCCTTAGATTTTTAACGGAGATGCGGCAGATTTTAGAGTGGATTATTTTGAACCATTATTAAGAAATATTTTTCAGCTTCATGAGAAATGGCCCTAAGGAGAGTTTCTCTAGGCCAAATCAGAATAGAGAATTTCTTAATTCTTGGTTGTTTTTCTTCTTTTTTCCCCTGGAAGCGTAGAGCGAAATTGTTCGTCCAAAAATAAAAAATCACAATGTTTTAGTTCTATTACATCCATTAATTTTATGAATATCTTGAAATAACTTACATTATTTAGTATTGAACAAAAAATTATACTTGTACCGGTACGTACTGGTATACCGAAATAAAAATCTGAGTACCGTATCGGAACCGAAAACCGAAATAAACTGAAAACCGTAATAAAACCTTTAACCGAAATTCTCATTTCGGTACGTACCGGAACCGATATTTGTTTTGGGATTAATCCCTGGTTTCCAGTCATGCTTTAAAGAAACATTACTTCACGTGGACTTATAACGTTTTATGCAGTATGTCGTGTTGTAGCAACATAATTTCGTGCAAAATGTCGAAATTATTAGCGGCGGACTTATGTCGCTTGAAAACGACACAATTTAGATCAGAGTTTGTCCCCCATACCGCCCGACGTACGAACACATTCGACTATTCACACGGACCCGAGCCGAACGCCTGTCGAATCCTTCGCCAAGAGCGTAAGCGAATCCGCTAAACCAATTAGTCGTTGGCTAGCGTCCAATGAAGTAGGTCAAAGCCGCTTTGCGTCGCATTATAATTGCGCATCAATACACTCTCACTATTTTGCCTTGCTCCTCTTGACAAACGCTGATTAAGAGCGGATTTATATCGTGTGGCGAAAAAAAATCGCGCGAATTTATTAGTTGTCGGTTTTAAATGATATGCGGATTTATGTCGTTTTTCTGTAGTAAATCTTTTTTGTTTTGAACTAATGTCGTAACTTATGTCAATCTTAAACTTCAGACAGACAGACAATCCGTGCGAAACTATGACGTTTTGGAGCAACAAAAGTCCGGCGCTTTTGTGCGGATCGTTTTTATACCCTGTCATGAAGTTGTGTCTGTAACAGGCAAAACGATACATAAACGTTACCTCCCACAAATCGGTAAAAACTGACAGAGTCACATTTTTTAAGTTAATAACTTAAAATGTATTCGCTTAATCCCAATGTCTTTCTATACTGAAACGCTCAATAAGATGGGTTAAAAAACACAGAAGTCTACAGCGTCGCAGCTGCGGCGTCGTAAGTGCGGTAGCGTGTTTGTGCCTGGTTAGGAGTATATGTATATGCGTATAAAAACACGAAAAATTAGGAGTTCAGGGTATTTAGGAGTCTAGTTTAGTAGATGAATAACGATGCTTGGAGTTTGATCTTAAGATACCAATATTTTTTAAATATTCTATTGGCTCACGGTCAGAATTAAGTCGTTTCAAAAAGATTTCTCATTTTGTTTCAAAATTTGAATTTCGGCGTCGATCTTATGTCGTTTCATCTTTTGTCGTTTTTCAACAATAACCGGTGTACTTATATCGCTTTAATACAGCGTTGGGGGCGTCCGTATAGCGTGTGCATAGCAAAAGCCGCTGCAGACGTCAGTATACCGACAGCATAAGCACGTTGCGCTGCTGTCAATTTCGTATCGGTTATGGTCGGTTACGCACATATAGCTAAAATGTGATTGTATTGTTTGCCCACCACTGGTTTAAAATAACACTGATCGTATTTTTTTCGTCCGCCAATGATGATTTGAGAACGCCCTAAGTTATAGCGTTCTTTTTCTGTGACGGAAAAATAACGTTTTCAAACGACTTAATTTCGCTAATGTGAAATCGTTGTAATTGTGTCGTCAAAATAAAGTCGTCCACCCCATTAAATACTGCTAAAAACCTTTTATAACTAACTCTTACTCTTTTTTTCCTAAACCAGTTCCGTCACACGAATACCCAACGCACGCGCGAAAGTTTCCGTGCCTTTGCTGAGGGTCTGTTTGGTGCCAATAATCCAGCTCATCCCGTGGATATACCCGATGAGGATATGCTATTGCGTCCCTATGATTTCTGTCGTGCCTACAAAGAACTGAACTACAATGGACCCGGTTCGGAGTATCAAAAATATCGTGAAAGTATTTTATGGAATAATACCATGTTGGAAATTTCCAAGCGTTTGGGGTAGGTCTTTCTTAAGAATTACTTTTGATTGGAGCTAAATATTTCTTCTTGCAGATTTTTGCATCCTTTGGAACAAACGGATATTGAATTAATGTACGATTATTGTCGTTATGAGCAGGCCTGGCATGTGGATCGCACCAGTGTGTGGTGTGGCGCCTTTTTGCCCGCCGAGATAACGGTCTTTGAATATGCCGAAGATTTGAAGTATTATTATGCCTGCGGCTATGGCTTTGAGGATGGTGAACGTCTCAATTGTCGTTTGGTACAGGATATGCTGACGCATTTGAGTAATCCTGTCTCACCCCATGCAGTGGCCTATTTCGGTCACTCGGCAGGATTGCAAACTCTAATCACCGCTTTGGGCATAAATAAGGATGACATCAAGTTACGTGCCGATAATTATAATAGCCTAACAAATCGTCGCTGGAAGATTAGTAATATTGATCCATTTGCTGCCAATTTTGTGGCTGTTAAATATGATTGTCCCGCTTTGTTGGATAAGGAGAAGGCTGTGTTCTTCCTTAATCAGGATTCTGTGCATTTGGACTGGTGCAATGTGGGTCTATGCAATTGGGCTGAGGTGCAGAAACGTTATAAGACCATAGCCGATGCCAATTGTGATGAATACTTTTGCCGTTCGGGAGCTACCATATTAAGTTCCCTCACTCTAGGGGCAACTGTTTTAATGTCCACATTTGTCTACTTAATGCATTAGTTTTGGTTATCGATTTAGTTTTAGTTTGATAGTTTTCTATGTAAATGTACAAAGTGAGTACCAAAACGGCGTCTAGCAGCAGCTTTGCTTGTGAAAGTATCAGCAAAAGTATTTTTCAATATACATTTTTAACTTTACACACAAAAAACACACAAAGAGCAGAAATTTCAGTCAAACACCTAATAACACCAACTTAAATATTTTTAACTTTTTACATTTTGTGAAACAAAAAAAAACCAAACAGTCTTTTTTTTAATTAATTAGAAAAAACGATGAATCAGTCAAAAATAGCTTTATATTAACTAAATAAAATGATTATTTAATAATAAAAATATTAAAAAAGTGATTAACTAGACAAGTTTTAATGAAAAATTAGATTATATTCTGATTCATTATAAGTAGAAATATGTTGAAAATGTTCTAAAGATTATCTTGGAAAATTGTCGGAGTGTATTTCGTTTTTTTAATTTGTCGGGATTTAAACAATGAAGCATAAACTCATGATTGCCTGTGTAAAAGCTCTTGTATAAAAATTAGATGTTTAAAGGGGGAAGATACACTTCAAACCTTTAGCATGGTTCCACAAAAGCTTCATGAAAAACTTCATGAAGTTTGCTCACGATGTAAATCCCGACTAAAACTCATCGCATATTCTCTGAAATAGGTAACTTTGACTTGAATAAATGTTCAAAATTATAAATTAAATATTATAATAATTTTACACATTTCACAAGCAATTTTCGTCTTTATTTCAACTGCTCGAGTTAAACTAAATTTGTATTACAAACCAATTCCATTTGATAGACAAAATGGTAAACCAAATTAGGGCCAGATATTTCACGCACGCATCTCTAGCAGAAAGCTTTCTCTCATCATATAAATGTTGACCGATTTGAATATTCTGTTCTCTTGTTTAACGACAGGTGGCGCACATTATACAAAGCACAAAAAAGCTAACCTTTGGTGAAAAAGAGCTTTTACGGGCGGCAACATTTGAACTACAATGTTTTGGGGCCAGTGCGTGTATGTGTGAGTCTTGCAATCGTAGAACTATTTTTAGTCGGGATTTACACGATGAAGCAAACTTCATGATGTTTTTGAAAAAGCTATTGCTTGTAGGAAAGAGGCGTAGAGGGGCAAGCCACCCCACCACACCTCTTTCCCATAAGCAAGAGCTTTTTAGAAAACATCATGAAGTTTCCTTCATCGTGTAAATCCCGTCTTAGACTTTCGTGGCGTATAACTTTCTTCATCCGTAGGTATTCAGTCTAATTCCTTTTGTTTATGCTTATATGATGTTTTGCCTTTGTTTAAATTTTAAATTTGTTTGCCACAATCTGCCACTGCTAACGACAGAATACTTTTCAGGCACTAAGTCGGTTTGCAAATGCACTCTTTTTTTTTTGGTATGGCTGGCCCAAAAAAAAAAATAATTTTCGGCAGTTGAGGCGAATGTTTTTGCAAACGTCATTAATAACAAAAAAAAAAAAGTTAAAAAACGAGAAGGCAAAGCTAACTTCGACTGTGCCGAAGTTTTAATAAACACTTGAAAGTTTTTATTCGTGCAACCCGAATACATAATAAAAATTGATACCATAAAAAAAACTTTTCTTAGTAAATCACATTTTCCAACCGATCGTCAAAATTTTGGAAGCAAATAAAACTAATATATACCAAGATTGGGGACGCCCGATAAAAAAAAAAAAATTTTTCCCACTAAAAATTTTTTTTGACCCGCCCGTTTAATTAACAGTAAAATGCTATAGTCATCCGATATTTGATAAATTTTTCCAAAATTGCGTGGAAACATAAAACACGATTGGGGAGACGCTACGATGGAAATCAAAAAAGTTTTTCTCACAAAGTTGTTTTTTGACCGATCGTTCCTATGGCAGCTATATGCTATAGTAATCCGATGTTGATACATTTTTTTCAGAGTTGTGTGGAAGCATATAAAACTAACATATACCAAGATTAGTGACGCTACGATGGAAAATCAAAAAGTTTTTTTAACTAAGAGCTTAGTTCTTAGACCGATCGTTCCTATGGCAGCTATATGATATAGTCATCCGATCCGGCCGGTTCCGACATATTAGTTGCGTGCAGTAAAAAGAAGACTTTGTGCAAAATTTCAGCTCGATAGCTTTAAAACTGAGAGACTAGTTCGCGTAGAAACAGACGGACAGACAGACGGACGGACGGACAGACAAGCGGGAGGAAATGAACTCAGCTCGTCGTCCTGATCAAGAATATATATAGTTTATGGGGTCGGAAATGAATTTTTCTATGCGTTACAAACTTCTGGGCAAAATTAATATACACTTTTCAAGTGTATAAAAAGAACAATCGTCAAACTATTAAAAAATCTCAACAACAAATTGGTTGAAAAACGGAGGGTGTCAAGGGCTTACTGATAAGAATTGCCAATTCGGTGAATTAAGAGAATCACACACATTGGTTATCGCTTTCAATCCAAAAGTGTCAAATTCGGTGCGCTGACAAGAACAAAGTCAATAAAAAAAATTAAATCAAAAACATGTTGGGATATTCAGAAGTCTGGATTCGGGAATTAAAATAAAGGCAATACAGACCGTCTATTTTTGCAAAAAAAAAAATGCTCTATTTGATGCTCTTTTATGTACATACCGGTCGAAGCGTCATTTGAAGAAAATTTATATCATGGAAAGTACACCCCAAAAGAACGCGCAGAAATTGTCCAGCTTCACATTCAAAACAACTTCTCAACTACCCTGTACTTATGTTTTATTAAAAGCATTACAGACAAGAGTACCAGAATGACATAAAAATATCAACAGTTTCAGATATTTCGCTATTTATTAAAATTTGCTTGTCTAAATAATTGTGACAATGGGCGCGTTCGCAGGACGGATCAGTTTAAAAAACTATTTGGCATACTTTTAGGCGGTCTGACACATGTGAAAAGCAATAAATTCTATAACGAGGAAAAGAGCAACGTAAAACAATTATAATGACAGGGATCAAGTTTTTGCTGACATGACTTTACTTCGGATTGACTAAAACAAAAGTTTATAAGAGTAGTAGGAAGCAATGAACAAGTATATAATCTGTCATAAAATCTGTTATACATTCCTTCGAAAATTGTTAAAAGATATATGAAAATTTTTTAAGGTCTTCAAAACAAAGACTTAAAAATATGGCTTGTACTATTCTACCTGTTCTAGTCACCTACTTATTATTATTTTCAACTAAAGTTTGTTTCTTGTAATTAAAAAGAATTTGAGAGTGGACTAGGTTCGGTTTAGTTAGATTAAGCTAAGGCCATAAGGATTTGGTCCCTAGTGATGTGGCATACGTACACCTTACTGTCCATTTCTACTACACTTCAGTGCAAATTGGGACTGAAAATTGAGATTAAACAAAATCAAAGAAGTTTTTCTTACAAAGACCCATTCCCATTAATACTCATACTTTCTGGGTTTAAGAACGCTATCATTAAAAAAAAAAGTTTCTCGCTAAGACCTTTTTTCGTACCGATCGTTCCTATGGCAGCTGTAAGATATAGTCATCCGATACAACCCGACAGCATTTTTCCCCAAAAATTTTTCTAAAAAATTCTATCGGCTAGTTATCGAGATATAATCTATAATCGATTTGTTCGATGTTTAAAAAAGGCGCCTTTACTTAAATTTTCAAAACTGATTTATTTTTGCTCCGATTTGAAAGTTCCAAATAAAATTACTGAGAAAAAGGTAGTCAAATATTTCCTATACCCAGAAAAAATGAAATTCTATATTAAGGTATGACCGAGATTAAATTAAGATAGTTTTGTTCTTAACATTTTTACGTAATTTTGTTTTTGATGTTATTTAATTTTAAATTTAAAAAAAGAGTAAGCAAAAATAACAATCAAAATGAAGTATTCGAAAAGATATTATTTTAAGTTTAAGTAAATTTATTATTCCGAAACAAACTGGAAAAGAGAATGTTTTCAACTTCATAAAATGTCATAAAATTCAAGTTTTAGGGAAAAATTAAAAACAATATTTTTTCCAGACTCTTTTAAAATTTTAATTGTTAAAAAAATTCCTTCTAACTTTTTCTAAAGTATTTTGGCCCGCTACACACGAAAATCGACATGAAATCGATAATAAATCGATTGACATGTTATCGAATAATATCCATAAACTTTTTTATCGTTTTTTTTTAAATAAGCCTTTATTTAAATTCTCATAACTTTTTGTTTTTGCGCCGATTTGAAAATTTTAAAGTATAATAATAATCTTTGTTTTTTAGATGGAATTTTTCGTATTCAGACAACAATTTGCTAGGGTGAGTGATTGAAATAATATGGGTGCAATATATGAAGTATTGTAACGAAATAAATTTGTATGTCATCCGAAAAGAGGCCTTAAACAGTAAAGGAATTAATTCATGCAAAATCAATAATTTCCTGTACTTTTTATACACTTTAAAAGTGTATATTAATTTAGCCCAGAAGTTTGTAACGCATAGAAATATTCATTTCCGACCCCATAAACTATATAAATTCTTGATCAGGACGACGAGCTGAGTTCATTTCCGCTTGTCCGTCCGTCCGTCTGTCTGTCCGTCTGTCTGTTTCTACGCGAACTAGTCTCTCAGTTTTAAAGCTATCGAGCTGAAATTTTGCTCAGAGTCTTCTTTTTACTGCACGCAACTAATATGTCGGAACCGGCCGGATCGGATGACTATATCATATAGCTGCCATAGGAACGATCGGTCTAAGAACAAGTTCTAGTTAGAAAAACTTTTTTGTTTTCCATCGTAGAGTCACTAATCTTGGTATATTTTAGTTTTATATGCTTCCACATAATTCTGAAAAAATTTATCAAAATCGGATCACTATAGCATATAGCTGCCATAGGAACGATCGGTCGAAAAATAAGTCTTCGTGAGAAAAACTTTTTTGATTTCCATCGTAGCGTCTCCAATCGTAGTATATATTTGTTTTATATGTTTCCACATAATTCTGAAAAAATTTATCAAAATCGGATGACTATAGCATATAGCTGCCATATAAACGGTCGGTCAAAAAAACCACTTCTAGTGAGAAAAACTTTTTGTTTTTTATCGTAGCGTCCCCAATCTTGGTATATATTAGTTTTATATGCTTTCACATAATTTTGAAAAAAATTTATCAAAATCGGATGACTATAGCATATAGCTGCCATAGGACCGATCGGTCGGAAAATGTGTTTTACTAAGAAAAGTTTTTTATGGTATCAAATTTTTATTATCAATGATTTAAAAATTTTAAATATCTGATATCTATATCCTATATATATTTTCCAGTTAAATCAGTTGGAGTAAAGTTTTTCAAGTGTATTAAAACTTCGGCACAGTCGAAGTTAGCTTTGCCTTCTCGTTTGATATAATAAAGTTAGGGATTGTATTTAATTTTTTATATATCTTTTGGCTGCCCCAAAAACAAATTTTAAATTTAAAGCAATTTTTCCAAGCGTAAGGCTTAACCCTTGAGCTCTTTATAAAAATCTCATGTTTAAAAATACAAATTGATTATTTTAATAAAAGTTTCAAAAAGTAATCTACTTGGGCCTAAAGGGTATTTTTTAGCCTAATTTTCTCACGTGCAAATAATTGAGAATTAATTACATTTTGCTACTTGCAATCAGACAAACACATGCATACATACATACATATATGTACTTACTTATATATATCACCGCCTGCTGTGTGGCCTGTGGCACTTCAACTTGGCCTCTTTCCCAACTGCTGTCACTTTAAAGCACGTTTAAGTTTGCCAAATCCTTTGTGGCATTTTTTTTTTTTTGGCCATTTTTAAAGTGATGCTGAACCTGAAACGCCACGAGATGATGCTGCTGCTGGTGCTGCCGTGTGTTATGCAGTGTCACGTGTTTCCTGTTAAATGCTCTAATGATGGGTATTAGGCCAGACTAAGTGCCACTCATAAGTGCCGCACACGCACCTGACTCGGGCTCTGAGAGCTGGGCTGAGCTGGGCTGACTTTCGCCCCGGTGACTTTTACGTTGCCTTTGACATCGAAATTTACGCAATATGCGTTTTTTATTTCACTCACTCTCTGCCTAGCTTTCGCCATAGTGGTTTTAGTTTTGAGAATGCCAAGAGGCTGTGTGTACGTGTTTATGTGACCCAAAGTTTTCATTAGCTTAAAGTTTCCCCTAGATAAGCGTTGTCCACTTTTCATAATTGGTAAATTTCACATTTGATTTTGACCCATATATATTTATATATATGTCTTCAAATAGTTTCGACTTGGTTTATGTTAATGGTTGCTCATTTGTGCGTGAGTGAGCTATGAATAAGCAATTTGTTGACCCTTTTTTGTAAAGTTTTGCCTTCAGTGTCGAATTTTTGGTGCTGGTCAGATGGCAAAGGCCCAAAAAGCGCACGTGCAGCTGAGTAAACTGAACCTTTTCCTCGACCTGTGTAAACCAACTCCTTGTTGCTTTTGAAGTGCGGCCAGAGGTAATTGGTTAATTATTGGGCTACCAAACACACTAGACTTGGCCAGGCTCCTGCTCTTCTTGGCCCTTGGGCCACAAAAAATTTATAACATGAAATATTTTGTAGCAGAAGGAATAGCTCGGATTACATAAATGAATGGCCAAACTAGTTATGAAACAGCTTCGAACACTAATTGGAGACTTGCCATGGCATTTTGTATGAGAAACATATTTGGTTCGTTGATAGGAAAACACATTTGTGAAACATGATTTTGCTATGTAGGCCCAACAAGGATGCACATGCTGCCAGAGGCGTTGACTAAGAGGGTGAAAAATAAGTGAATGAAGAGATAAATTTTTGATATACTTTACACATTTTAAATGGGTAACAAGGCTATCAATAGGTTAGGTTAATGTAAATAACAGACAGAGGGATTTATTTTTAAGCCTCTAACTTATATATATGTATTCTTGATCAGCGTCAGCAGCCTGAGTCGATATAGCCATGTATATTATTAAAGCGTCGGCCTCTGTGACTTTAAGGGCCATTATTTTCCATTTTTAAAATGAGACCTGAACATACTCAAATCCAAGAATTTTCCATTCTTGAATTGAGAGCAGAAAATACTCATGTTCAAGAATTTCGCATTCTTGTATTAAGAGGTTAACATTCTGAAATCCAAGAATTTCCCATTTTTAAATTGAAAGCTAATATCTACCATTCTTGAATCAATAGCTCAACGGATTTTAAAGTAAGATTGCCTTTTCCGGTTACATGTAGCCTAAAAGGTGCTTAAAAGATCCTAAAATTAATGTACACTTATAAAGAAGGAATTTATACCAATTTGTACTAAAAAATTCAAGTATGTTTCGTTCTTGGGTGTATTTAAATTAAGTACGAAACATTCTTAAGTCTGAAAACGAAAGTTAATATAATTGAAATGAGAACAAAAATTCTTGAATCAAGAATTTTTCGTAATTCCAGTTAGCTGAAAAATTCTAGAAAATGCGTTCTTGATTCAAGTAAAAAATTTCTTAGATAAGTAGGACTTACAGTAATCGTAAAATACCAAGCCATGAGAACACAATAAAAAAGGCGAATTTCAACTCGAATTTGCCCTTAAAATGCCCAACAGGTTCTAGCACTTTTCTGACGAAATGACGTTAGATCTTAGATCAACAAATATACCTTTGATTAATTTAAGGCCTTAAAATCTTTGCAGACATAAAGAGACCTCCTTTCCAGAACAGGAATCAAGAACATTTTGTAATTATTTTATGTACTCTTATTTGTTTTTAAATTTTAAATTACATCTCGGGCTTTCCCAGAGATCCCTAAAACGAGGACCGAACCTTTTGCAGGTTGATAGAAGGTAGATTTAAAAAACCAAAAACAAGTAAGAAAGTCGGTCAAGTCTGACTGTTATATACTCTGTACCTTTCAAAGTTTGTATATAACTAATCAATTTTAAGCGTTCGAGAAAACTTTTATGGTTTCTAGTACCTATATCTCTGATATTTCTGGTCTTTGATACTCAGGTTTCTTACGGTAATTCCCTAATATGGAGAGGTGGATATTCTTTTAAATATTTTCCCTGATCAAGTACAGTAGATGTTAATAATTTGCTTGAATTCCGTTTGAACATTGATCACCTAAAATCTCTTAATAATTTCACAGTCCATTCCAGTAATACGTGCTGTTATATACACGCTATTTTCTCGCAAAATGATTTTCCAAATGAACTTTCCAGAACCAAATTTTAACCCCGTCTTAAGAATGCCATTACGCAGTGAAACACGTAAGGGATACGTTGATTACAAGATTTTTGATAAAGAAAAATCTGACACTTTTAGAATCCATATTTAAAAAAACGAAAATCTAGTTTAGATCATTGTCAATTCCGCAAAAATTAATATTTCTAAAATCCCGTATTTGTTTCAGTGCACAGAAATAATTAAAATTCTGATGCTATGGCATTCCAATTGGACACAATTTGTAATTGTGTGTCATATATTTTCATCAAATAATAATAATAATAAAATTAAAATTCTTTATGATCCACTAAATGGA